>VXBJ01005176.1:422102-520544 GCA_013400055.1 Nycticryphes semicollaris
AAAAAAAAAAAGGAACAAAAAATCTCCCAACCCCAACCAAAAGGAAAAAAAAAAAAGCCCACAAAACCAAAGAAAATTCTGAGATATATTAGTATCATAGAAATATCTGTTGTGAATGGGTAAAGCTATCTAAAATTATCAAAATCTGTGTAAAGCAGAAGAAATTACAAAGAAATTACAGTTAGGTAAAATAAGCTAAGAATGTCAAAAGGGATGTCTAAAAGAAACTGTCAGCATGTATCCATCAGTCATTTGTTATGTGTAGTAAATCATTAAGAACACTGGCCATCAGAACTAGAACAAGAAGACTCCCCCTAGAGATCTCTCACACTAGCAGTAATTTTTATTTTAGTACTAAAACGATCAGGTGTTGCCAATTACTGACACATTGGTTTTGGATGGCACCAGTTTGTATCAAAATTTCAATTGTTACATATACTCCAGGACAGAATACACAGCCTCATTAGATCTTTACTTAATTTTTGCACACAGTGCTGTCCAGAAAACAAAAACAGAAAGAAAAATCTCTATGATTTTAAGGAACATACTAAAAATCCAAACAGCATCACTGAAATTACCCTGTACATCCAACTCCATTTCCAACACAAAACTATAACTTAAATCCCCTCAGACCTCAAGTGCAGTGTGCTCAAAGTCACATACTACTGCCCTCTTTTGCCCTATGTTCTTCCCAGTGTGTATGGCAACAGCAGCTCAAAAGCGGGCTTTGTGGTGCAGAGAGACCAGGCCTCAGATACTGCAAGCAAAGTTACGTGCCTCAGGTTTACTGTAAACAATACTGGAAGTCACTCTTTCAAGCATGTGTTAACCTAGTGACTTCAAGATGCTCTGACATAAATGAAGAATATTTAAAGATTACAACTTCAAGTATACCAAGTATTCTGCAATTAAGGGCAGTTAATTGAGAAAAAAAATAATTGAGGTTACAAATCTCAATTTAAGATATTTTATTTTGTTCAAATTTTAAAGTTTTAATGCCACACATATCATACCACCTAATTATTTTCTTCATAATTCTCAGATGCATTGCTTCTGCTCTACTGGAGCTATCTTGGAGGTATAGGGCATGACAATGTCCATGTTGTATTTTTTTTTTTCATTCACAGGTCATCACTGTGTAATATAAATTACACTTAGGTAGTATGAAATGACTTGCAAGACTCTATTGAAATTTGCAAGTATGAAAACCAGTTGAAAAATTATGCATTCATAATCAAGGCAATGTTTTTAGCCTGTAAGACCAACTCATGAAGTAGAGCCATCTTCAAGGAAACACAAGAAAGTTCTTTCTTGCTTTATTTTAAACGTTTACTTTTCACAATTGCGTATGTGAGAAATTGTGTCATTAAGAAAACATGATGAGGTATATGTACTTACTAATAAAAAAAGTAAATTATCTGAAGATAAACAGAATAAAACCTAAAATATTTTGTTAATATTTTATTCAAATATTAATTCTAAATTGTTTTTTTTTTTTATTTTAAAAAAAGCCAACATGTTAATAAAAATGTACTTAAAATTCCATCTAGCTCATTGCAGGGTCAACCAAAGCATTCAGTGTAGAGCTCTATTGGGTAAATATTTACAGAAATTCCCAACATGAATATCACACCTATCACATCATTTAAAATATATAGGCAAAACCTTTAGATGGAATTTCTGTTATTAAGTACGATTACAACAGTTGAATAGGTAGATTTACCATACAGGTGAATAAAGTATAATTTTTAGCCACTTTGCCACACTTACTGTTGCTTATCAGGAAAATACAACAAACATGCATTCATCTCTGCTTCAGTACAGGGAGAAATGGTTTTTGCAAAATGACTCTATGCAATAAACTTCATCTTTTGCTCAGAATTCAAAATTCTTATCCCCTTTAGGTAAATACAATGGCATCCAAGTTTACTTCTATGCAAGTGTACAAGTCAAAGAAGGAAAATTTTAAATTTTACACCTGACATTCATGAGCTCCCAAGTCATGTCAAAATTATGCATGTATTTCATGATGCTAAAGATTGACCTTTTCCATCTTTGCTTTCTCATTTTAAGCTATAAATTTGTCAGAAAGAAATGTAACTAAACCCAAGAGAATTTTAATAGGAAAGATGCAAAATTATATTTCAACATTTTGTTTTTCTTGATTGCTTTTCCTATCATTTCTCTCTTTCTTAGGTCATATGATCGTGTGTATTAATTTTGTTTTCTGGCTGTGATAACAAGATAGGGCTGGCCCTCTGTGATTATCTTACTTGAAGGGAGGGTATAAATAAGATGGAGACAGGCTCTTTTCAGTCATATGCAGTAAGAAGACCAGAGGCAATCCCTTCCAACTTCAACCATTCTGCAATTCTGTGAGCAGCAGCAGGATGTTGGTACACTAATTTCTTTTAACAGAAACCAAATCCAAAGTATGAACTGTCTGCATTTATTATAATTTATGATAGCAGTAGGTAGATGAAAAATTTGTGACATTAGTCACATTTGTGATATACTGCACACAGCAGAATCATTTTCACCAATTCAAAGCCTTGCTTCCTTGAAGGTAAATAGAATTTGTAGTTCTGTTTGTTCAACCTTCTTTTAATTTATGCTGTATATGTTTTCAAAGATACAAAATCAAATAGCATATGCTACACAACTTTATTTTGGTACCACTGAATGTTGGTACTTAGCTAATAAGAATGTAACTGCAAAAAATCAGGTTTGGATCAAAACCAGTAGTCAGGACTTCTCACTTTGGAAGACATTTTAAATTATTTAAACGGGGTTTTTTTTTTTTAGCAAATGTCAACCACTCATGTAGCTGATCTCATACAAAACATACCGTATTACTGAAGGAAATATGATCATGATAGTTGATTATAACCCAAAACACTAGTCTTTGTATACAGTAAAAAAATAGGCATTTTTTGGCCATCCTAATATAACATACCTAATAACTGCAGTTATCAACACTTAAACTTGGGAGTTCTAAATGAAATAGAGTGAAAACTGGTAAATGCAGGTACAAAAGACTGTAAGTTAGGATGTTTCCCAGGCAGTATATGGAAAAAAAGAGACTTACAAAGAACATGGCTTAATACCTTTCTTTCCAGTAACAGTATTCTCCAATGGAATTTGCACTTGGTGATATAAAGCAATCAGAGAGACCAGCCTCTTACACAGTGTGTGCATCTAGGATTACTCAATTATGTGCTGTGAATACTTCTGACTCTGATAATGACAGTTCGTACACAATGAAAGGAAAACTTTAAGGGCAAGTAGAGAACTTGTTTCACCTAGTTTTTGGTCTACTTCTATCATGCTTTCATTTTTATTACTTTTTACTTCTATTTTACTTTGTTCTTATAGTTACTTTTATTAGTATTTTTATCATCATCCAATACATACTAGGTTTTATATGTGTAATCAAATTTTGCATAGTAATGAAATCTATTATTAAATAATATATATAATGGTATCTTTCTTTTTCATATAAGTTCGATTTATTTTTCATACTTAATATAAGGAAAACTAAACACAACTAAATTCAAAGATGACTTAATAGGAAGAACTCCTCATAATTTTCTCTGGGTTCCCCACAATTCATGCCTGTCTAGCATTTACTTCAGATAAAAAGCAGGGTTAACTGTGCCCATTTGGTATGAAACCTGATAATCTCTTCCTGTCCTAAGAACTGCTCTTATCATCAAAAGCAAGCCTAATAGGGAACAAGAATAAAGTACAGAAACTCTGTGCAATCCTACTGTCAGTTTAAGTCTCTGACAGGGGTCAGTAAGTTAAAGGATGAGACAGTGACACCAGGGCACTCTGTGTCTCCATTAGGCCTGTTTAACTGCACTGACATTTAAGGATGTGATGGGAGCATGTTCTTCTCCGGACTACACAAACTGTCAAATATATTAAAACATATAAAGAGAAGTGCTGTGGTTTTGTTATTAACTTACAGAATGGCATAGGTGCATTGATCAGACCTATCCAGGATCTGTGGAACAATATAAAAATTAAGTCTTGCTTATTTATTTATATTTTAATTTAAAAATAATTATTGAAGTTTATACCACAATGTTATTAAAAATAATAAAAATTCTGCTAAAATGGCTCATTAGTAAATACTGAAAGAGCCAGACTGAAAAAATCCTTCTCAAAACCGATTTTGAAGAGAGGAAAACCAAAATAAATGAAGTGAAAATTAAAATATTTTAAAGAGTTTTATGTAATTTCATAAATGAATACGTGGGAGGAAAAAAAAAGCAGGGGGGGAAGCCCTGATGGCAATGTTTGTAATTACAATTAACATGCTGGAAAAATGTAACTTGGAAAATAATGCAAGAGTTAAATCATTTTTTCCAATACAGTCTTCAGAGAATCTCGTAACAATTCACCCCCTTTTCCCATTTTGCTATGTGAATACAAATAAGCTGTTTAATTTTTCAACCTGTAATTTTCACTGAAAGTCTCTAGCCTGCAACTTATAAAGTGAAATAACTGGAATGAAGGATAACTATTACACCTGCTTTATAAAAGACTGTGTTTTTAATGTCTACCAAAACATAACTTCAGACTTAAAACAATGTGCTATGCCATTTTCTCATACTGTATTTGATTGTTGCCACACATATTCAAAATTAAGTCTGCTTTGCCATAATGAAAGTACGTTACCTTTAAATTCTTTGAATCTATTCTAAAACTTTCACCCTGGAAAGTGTCTTAGACTGTAATAATACATTGTATCAAACCAGATTTTGTTATGCCCTTTGGTACGAATTCTGCTGCTAATAAAATCTTAAATTTCAGTTGCCCATGTTTAATAAAGTGTGGTGCATCCTATATCCTCTGGTCTGAACAGAAAACTTATCAATATTTAATTTTAAAGCATAATGGCTACATAACCTTAATCAAACAATAAATTCCACATAGCTATGTGTAAAGTAGGACATGAATCATACAGAAATTTTACAGGAGCTTCCGTGAACTTTAATTTTATCTACTAAAATATTTTTTTCCTTGATATACATATAAACCAAAAAATTATCAGTGCACCAGTGCACTCATTTAAAAAAAATATAGTAAATTAGTATGTTCCAAAATGAATAATAGTATTTTGCAGTTTCAAATCCCTGCATATGTCTATTTGTTGGAGAACAGCTAAGTTAAAGCTATTAATAAATATTGTATTTATTTCTTCGGTCTTCTGGGCTTCTCTCCATTCCTAACATCCAATTACAACTCTGATCATTTCTCATTTTCTTTTCAGATTTATTTCCTACATCATAACACATTGTTTGCCTGCCAAAAAGATGGAACACACACCTGTACATTGAAGACACTTTCAGAACTCCTCAGGAAATCACTCAGCTGATTAGTTTGTAACTGCTACTTATCTTTCTGTGCCACAGATCCCATTCCAACTTTTATTTTCCCACTGGAAACGCTTTTTCTGTTCAGTCTCAATCTCAAACAGGCTCACTCAAGCTATATATTGCAAATTTAGAACAAATGTATCTAGAAAATCTCTAGCAAAATAGAGCAATGATGAAATGTAAAAGTAGGATTTCCTTGTTTGTTTTCATTTTTTGAAGACCTTTGCTTCATGAATTTGAAGAACAGTTTGAAGAGTCAATTTTCCAATGAATCTTTATGTATTTCAAATTTCTGTCTCTGACTGGCTTCTACAGCATCAGACTCTTCTCCAAGTAAAAATAATCTCCTTTTCTCCTAAAATTCTAAAATTCAAGGGCTTTGAATAAGCAGTCTGTCCATAAAGCAGCCTATCTAAAAGAGATTGTCAAAAACTTGTGAACTCCAGGAGGGGTTATAAGAAAGACTAGAGACTTCCTGAGGATTAGTAAAACAGAGAACTAGGAAAAATAACCCCAAAGACTGCTCAATCTCAGAAGGTTAAACTCAAGACTGAGCTCTTGCTCAAATTAAGCCTTACCTTATTGCACTGAATATTTTCAACCCACAGCAGTCTCCAAGTAGTCTGAAGTTTTGAAGTTCTTGAGATTGGGGGCAATACCACTGGAATATGATCTCAGATGAAAACCTGTCCTGCTTACATCACTGACTAGGGTCTTGCCAACTTCAGAAAAGACAGGATTCCTCCACAGAATTCAGTATCACTAACTACAGAAGGACATGCTTTTATAAATTATTGAAGTTATACATGAATTACCAGGAAAAACTGACCTTCCATTAAGAATGTACTTTTTTTTTTTTTCATTTAAAACAAATTTAAAAGAGAAAACAAAATATTAGAACTTACATTCAATATCAAGGTACATGCTCTTTTGGTGCCCACCAATTCTACTTGCAGCTTCACAGTCATATCTGCCTGAATCTGACAACTTCACATCTTTAATATGCAGTGACGATTTTCCATGCTGCCCTTTGACTTCTATACGGCCATCTGGGCTCTGTTTACATTGATTCAGGAAAAAGAAAGGTTTTATATATATATATATATATATTTATCTATGTTGTATATATTAAACACCATTGATAAATATGACTGAAAGCATCTCTTCACCTACGGTGAAATTATTTCTGACAGCTAAGCAATTTCTAAATTTCTCAAATAAATTAAAAATAATATAGAAAAAAGATGTTCTGTCTCTAGGCACTATAATGAAGGGAGTAAGTACATGCTTAAAGGAACATTGTCAAGGTAAACCACAGAATGTATGTACTTATGACTGAAATAGTGTACTGCATATTCAAAACCTCCTTATGATCTCACTCCTTTCGCAGCTAATGAAAACACACACATGTAAATGCATAGTATCTTAGATTATAGTTAGCACTGTATCTCTTCTCCTTAAAACTGTAACTGTGAAACTGAACAGAAATATCCCCGAAACAATAATCAAAACACAAATACAGTCATAGCTTTATTTTCATTATTCACATTTTCTTGTCAGAACCTCATAATTATTAAAAAACATGATCCAGAAATACAACTGGAATTTCAGGATTTCATTTGCATACCATTGCATGGAAAAGGCAAGGTAGAAAAATCAATGCTGGCTTCTGATTTTCTAGAAGATAAATTTCATATTTAGCAACTTCACAAAAATCTTTATCCATAACATCTCTCCACCAACTCCTCCAAAACTATTTGAATTCCAAGGGTATAAAATATTAGGGAAAAATAAATAAAACATTTAAAAATAATCCACTGCTTGACACTTCAGTCTTCATGGAATAGTATACCTGGGGAAAAAGAAGTTATTTTTAATCTGATTCTGTTCTTTACTTGTATTGTAGCTTTGGGAAACTTGCTTTAGTCAGTGTTTCACTTATTTAATTTAAAAAAAAAAACCAAACAAAAAACTTGATAAAAAATAGTGAGAATCACCTACTTTGATTATTGAGGAAGGTGGAAAAGGGAGGGAAAACCAGTAACTATTCAACTCTTTCACATTTAAACTTGCAATACACTTTAATGTCCAATCCTATAAATACATACGCTCAAGTTTACTGCTTTATACATAAAATACTCACCAAGTGAGAGCTGATATTTAAGTGATTGAGCTTTTTACTCACAATTGTTTCTTCACTAAATACAGTGAAAATACGCAATTTAGATCTCAAAATATTTGACATAAAGCAGTCATATTAAGCATTCTGTATACCATAATTTCTATGGAAAGAAAAGTATTCTGATCCCATATGAGAATCCAAGAACACTAAATATTTTTTCCTGTGAAAACCTTATAGCATATGTACACAAATTAAAGTTATGGAATTCTAATGCAACACCAAACCTAAACCACTCTAGGCTGGTAAAAATTAGTAACTAGGACCACCTGGTTACCTCTTATGTAATTTCTAATGCTGAAAATTCTATTTTCATTATACCATTAATCAAAGAAAGGAGAAAAGTCATGAAATTACTAGTAAACATTGTACAGGACTTAATGTCATGGTTTTTGGAGGAATTTCTTGGGATAACTAAAATGCAATTCCTTTAAAAAACACATAAAACTGTGTTTTAATTTCTGATACATATATATATGTGTGTATATATATATAAAACAAATACTTCGTATGACATAGTTATTAATAGTATTATTTATCTATATTTAGTTCTTTTTTAAAACATCAAGTAGGGAATGCAATGGTAAATCTACATTATTCCTACCTAAAATGGTCATACACTTAAAAGTTTTATTCCTGATTTTACCTTGATTGCAAATATTTTCCAAAGAAGGAACATTTGAAACTATGAGACGACACATGCCGAAAACAACCTGTGAGTATGAATCACAGACAGAGTAAAAATCCTGCACTAGTGATTCAATGACAGCTGCCCTCCTAAGGCACTAAGGTAGCTCTTTACAATACAGAGTAGTAGTAGGGAACAGGTGTTTTGAGAAAAATACTCTCTTTGTCCTTCCATATTGTAAACTATAATAAGGAGCCTTTTTTTTTTTTCTTTCTTGGTACCTTCTACTTGAACAATGGAGAGTGTCTTTCTGTGAAATTATATTGACTATAGCTGTAATGACATGTTCACTGAAATCCTTCACCACGATTTTATGAATTAGACAAGAAAGTATTCAGCTAGCTCAATTTTCTGTTTCCAATAATAGGTTATTAGAAGCATATATGAAAAAGAGAAAAAAAATGAATAAATATATAATAGAAAATATATAAATATATATATCTATCTAAAATTCCAAATGGTAATTCTTCACCCTCTGAAAAGCAAGCAGGTACTAGTTGTACCTTCTGGGCGGTATGGTCGATAGGATTCCTGTAAAAAGTTAAATTATTTATAATCCTCACGAAAGCCGCTAAAGCTATTTTTACAGAAGTATAAAGTTTGCAGCGCTATTTTGAATTTTATAAAAAAGAAAATTTTTATCAGTTCAATACGCATCCTACATACTATAATTCACTGTACAACTCACTATATATTTCACTATTCCTTACATTCTAAAGCACAGTGCTAACTGATGTTTTAAAGGAAAATAAAAGTAATGAAAATAAGCACAAAGATCCAAAAATTAAATAGCTTTTACAGTAACTTCTCAATCTTTTTTTCAGTTTATCTGATTATATTCTTATACTGTTGGGAAAAAAGACTTTGATATGTACACATTTGGTCTGTATTCAAAATAACTTTCCTGTGTTCTCATGTATGAAAAAAAATATTTTATTCAAATACAGATGATGTAATATATCTTAGGTTTATAATTAGAGCAAGAAGTAACCTAATAAATGCTGTGAATGATAGGAGATTTTTGCATGATCACACTGTCTGTACTCATAATCAATTATATAATATGGAGAGGGATTTACTAGGTTAAGCAAAGGCCACAAAACTAAATGAAACACTAACAAATATAGGCAAGAAAATTTGTCCCAAATAATCATAAAAATACATATTTACTAAAGGTAATTTCTACTTTTTCAAAATTGTCTTAAAATTATTACAATACTCTGTTTGAAATTTCTTACATGGTAATGTAAAATATATAATAGGATCCTTTCTGCCACATTGCTCAGAATGGTTTTTGTCCTGTGGCTTCTTCACAAATAGTTGAAGAAGTCCTGTTCTCTGGTCCTATTCTGTAGATGGATTAGTGTATAATTTCATTGTTTTTTCTGCAAAAATGGTGCAGTAGCTGATTAAAAATTTCCTGTTTGGCTGACATTTCTGAACACAAATATGTGACAGAATACAAGAGAAAGAATACCAAGAAAAAAATTATTAATAAATAAAGATATTTTGAACCAGTTGCCTGTATCTAGAAATGATTCCCAGAATACGCAGGAGAATGACATGTGCAAATGAAGAATGCTAAATAGTATGACAAATTTTCACAAGGACTTCAAATATGCTAGTGTGGCTGTAATATATTGTTCTATGGTATGAATCAGTTCATAGACATCTGGGTAACTAAGTTAAGAATATACTATGACACAAAAATTACAATAACAGTGCGGTCATGCTGAAGCACAGCTACGAACTAACATTAGGTTCATAGCAGAGACACAGAAGTTGACTATGGCAAAGTACAATGAAGAAGACAGGACAAAAATTTAATATGTTGTGTTAGCCTGAAGCAAAAATTGAAACCATGCTAGTTATATTTTCCCATTCTTGTAAAGTGCATTATCAAATTCAGAATATACCAACAAAGCAGAAGTCTTCATTCATACTCATGTGTAAGGTCAGTCTTATATAACTTTGAACAGGAAATACACAATGTTAAATAGGGACAGCCCTAACCTTGGAGTCTGCAACCACCAAAACTTTATAATCCTTAGTAAAAATCTTTCTGAGGCTTATTTCCTTCCTGCACTACGTATGGACAGCACACCTTAGCACCATGTCTGGCACTGTAACACACCAAAATAGGAAGAGGAAGAAGGAGCACACACAAGAACGTGAAGTACGCTGCACCTGCCCACTGGTCCTCAGTGGAAATCTTCATCAAGAAAAAAAGCATTGGAGCTGCTACTGCTGTTAACAAATCAAAATACAGATATAATCTCTATAAATTTATAATGTCAGTAACTCTCAAGTCTGTCTGAAATAATAATGGACATCTACTAAATTGGAATATTCTTTTTTTCCCTTTCAAATGTTACCATGGGAGAGATGGAAAATATATGCTATGATGCTTTCTGATAGATTGAGTAAGTGCACACGCTTTTATTTCTAAGTATTAATAGAGTATAAAAAACAGACAAAACAAAAACCTCAACAACCAGAAGAGTCACTGTGGTTCAATGTTTATGATTTCTATCCATTCACAGAATTACTCCGTACCACTGTGGAGCATGTGTACTCCTATACAGATATTTATTTAGAAATAGTACTGAGCAAGCATGTTAACAAGTATTTATGCTCTGAGGTACTGGAAGAATAACTTCAATAAACAAACCATTGTGTGCCCTGAAAATAGTTAAGATAGACAAGGTCTTCAGAAGGTATCGTTTTACAGAATTTTGGAAATCACAGGAATCTTAAGAAATCGAAATATTTTTCATTATTAATGTTAATCAAAGAATTTCATAATATGCATAAATAGAAGTGAATTTGGGGAGGTTTTGGAGGTGGTCCCCCTCCCCTCCAACCTCATCACCAGCATGAAGCTAAAAACACAAGTGACAAATCTTCAGCAGAGACTTTGATAGGTACAGCTAACTTTGGGACTTTATCCACATAAAAACTACATTCCCTAAATTAAGAATTTGACATTTCACAGAAAAACATGTTTTATTTTGAATACTGATAGCAGTCTAGTTCTCTGTCACTGTCAAAGAAAACACAACTTCTGTACAGATCTCCAAGTAAAATTATCAGTAACAACAATTCTGAAGTATCAAGAAGTGCCTTCTGAGAAAGAAAAAAAAACCCAAAAAACAAACATCAAACACCACAGGGTAAGGACTTTCTTCAATTGCAACATTCTTACTCAGAATATGTAGCTTAACCCAAATGAATTCTACAATAATCATAAAGTGGCAGGTATCTCATCACTTGAGATTAATTCTACAGCGATTCTGTAAAGGAAATATAAATTTTCTTTATTTTGATAAAATTCTTTTTGTGCTATATATCCTGTTCTACTATCTTTTTCTGTCATGCTTTTGTTTCCCAGACTTCTCACATGATTATTCTTCTACACGTGAATATTCCCCAAGTCCTGCCTTGCTGATGCTTACTTGACTGATGGATGTACAGCTCCAAAACGACACTCCAGATGTCCCCAGGCAGTACCATAATGAAGATAACAGTGTATTTCAAGGGTTCTACATGCAGAGGAGGTATGCAGTTTTCAGGGTATGATTGCTAGGGAAAATAGGGATGTGATGAGAGTACATCCACAAAGAGAACAAAATGCTTCTGGGACAGAATAACTTATCCAGGTACCATGGAGTGTTCAACCTGCACAATTCCATTGTCATTGTAGTTCAAAAAGTGTAATTTCTCAGAAAGGGAGAATTGGCTTATTATGATGCTTAGAAATTGTCATCTTTTTTCAATTTTAGAAAGCTGGACTTAAGGAGAGGTGGATAGTGTGATTAATGATTGAGTCCGATTTATCAACCATTTATCCAACTTCCTCTGAGGAACCGTAGCACTAAATGAGATGAAGTTGTATGGCTGCCAAAATATGCATTTTGAGTTGGCTGAAAGCAAGAGTGGAAGGTGAGAACAGATGCAAAAATTGGTAACTTCTTTGTAGCTTTTGATAATATTTCTTGGATGGTTAGAGCAGCTGTGACTTTGTGTTGATTATCTTCCCTCCTACAGAGTTTACCATTTGGCTGACAAAGTACTCCTTCATCCCTTGAAGTCCAAGTGCAAGACTGCAAGCAAAAAATCCCTACATTTAAAACCTAGTCGAGTTGAAATACCTTTATTTGTTTTTCTTCTAATATTTAAAGCTTATTGGTGATCAAAGTGCCAGTACTGTCCATAGGTACATCACTGCAGGTCAGTTTTGCCTCTCAGATATTTAACAAATATGTCTTCTGACACCTTGTTTACTTTAGTGCTCTTTTGGATGTGCATTGCATGTGTTAACAACAGAAAGGATGAAGAAACAGTGTCTTAGAATTTGAGTACTGTTTCTTTTGTAAAACATACTGAAACATATTCAACAGTCCTTCTGTGATCATATAACATGAGTGAAATCGGCAAGACTTTTTCAAGTTTCTCCAAAGGAGCTGCTGCAGATGTGCAGAGTAGAAGATCCTCACATTAGGAGAACACAGGAAGAAGGAGGGGAAAAAAGAGAAAAAAGAACCTGCTTTGATTTTACTCCTAGCTCTTCCTTCTTCAGATCAAATTGTCAAAAACAGCCAACTCATTATGTTGTCTTGGTCGTGTTGTGAGTACCCATCACTGAATTTTCAAGGAGAAAACAAATACTGATTAACAATCATCTCTGGAATTTCATGAATAACATTTTTTTTTTAAGGAAGCTTTCTGATTTTAGGTTGTGTTGATACCCACACATGAAAGGAAAACTTCAGATCACATACTTCAGGCTGGCGTTTCTTATGTGTGAGATTTAAGCAGATCATAATTCCTCATGAAACTGTTCTTTGAAGCAGCATGAAAGATAAGAACTTCTGCAACCTGACATACTGATACTAAATGATGAGATAATTCCAGAAGTCTATTAAATGTAAGCGACCAGCAATTCCTAGTCTGAAAATCTACCTTTGATGATGAGAAAGGGCTGTTAGTCACAACAGCCATCATCGTGTAGAAGCTGATGGAAGCTCCCTTCTGGATTATGGATGGTATATTCACAATATTTCCCATTCTCTTCAGGTAAATGTATTCTATCCATGCACCTGTTGGAGACAGCAGAAAATTCCAAAGTATTGCTACGTGCATATGCCTTAATGTCCAGTGAATCAGAATAATGCTATAGCAGTGTCTTGGACTTCAGTGAAGTCACCAGGGAAGTCACACCAGGGAAGTCACAAAAAACTATCTTGAAGAAAAAATATCGTTGTTTTGATTTTCTTTTCATCTGCAGACATAGCAGTTACTTTTAAAGAATTCAGATTGGAAATAGAGGTGGGTTCTATGCAGGTTGTAAACAGCATGTACAGTCTCAGGAAAAAATGTATTCTTGAAAGCTTCATATAAATTTTAGAAATTATGAACTGATGTTTAGTTTATTCATGCTGGCATTTCTTTCAAACTTGTAACGTAATGAGATGATACGGCCTATCCAATACAGCAGAATCACTTACTAAGACATGAAACAGAAACCTGAACTTCTTTCCTTGATTGGTTTTTACTCACAAAAGAGAATGAAAGAAAAATAATAAAAACAGGAATTACGATTTTCAGCCATTCAAGATTACTTCTGCTAAAGATGCAAATCACAAGAAATAAATGGTTGATGGTTATTAATGGCAAAAATATTAGCAGCATAGGAAAAAAATCATGTAGAGGAAAACAAGCATTAGAGTTGGCTATAAAAAATAAGAATAGTAACCACTAATGGGTGTTTATAATGGAAATATTACAGTTGAAATAATTAGGATACATTACAGAAATCCTAATTCAGTCATAAATACTGTATGTAATGGTTTTAATCCTATGNTATTAATGTTAATCAAAGAATTTCATAATATGCATAAATAGAAGTGAATTTGGGGAGGTTTTGGAGGTGGTCCCCCTCCCCTCCAACCTCATCACCAGCATGAAGCTAAAAACACAAGTGACAAATCTTCAGCAGAGACTTTGATAGGTACAGCTAACTTTGGGACTTTATCCACATAAAAACTACATTCCCTAAATTAAGAATTTGACATTTCACAGAAAAACATGTTTTATTTTGAATACTGATAGCAGTCTAGTTCTCTGTCACTGTCAAAGAAAACACAACTTCTGTACAGATCTCCAAGTAAAATTATCAGTAACAACAATTCTGAAGTATCAAGAAGTGCCTTCTGAGAAAGAAAAAAAAACCCAAAAAACAAACATCAAACACCACAGGGTAAGGACTTTCTTCAATTGCAACATTCTTACTCAGAATATGTAGCTTAACCCAAATGAATTCTACAATAATCATAAAGTGGCAGGTATCTCATCACTTGAGATTAATTCTACAGCGATTCTGTAAAGGAAATATAAATTTTCTTTATTTTGATAAAATTCTTTTTGTGCTATATATCCTGTTCTACTATCTTTTTCTGTCATGCTTTTGTTTCCCAGACTTCTCACATGATTATTCTTCTACACGTGAATATTCCCCAAGTCCTGCCTTGCTGATGCTTACTTGACTGATGGATGTACAGCTCCAAAACGACACTCCAGATGTCCCCAGGCAGTACCATAATGAAGATAACAGTGTATTTCAAGGGTTCTACATGCAGAGGAGGTATGCAGTTTTCAGGGTATGATTGCTAGGGAAAATAGGGATGTGATGAGAGTACATCCACAAAGAGAACAAAATGCTTCTGGGACAGAATAACTTATCCAGGTACCATGGAGTGTTCAACCTGCACAATTCCATTGTCATTGTAGTTCAAAAAGTGTAATTTCTCAGAAAGGGAGAATTGGCTTATTATGATGCTTAGAAATTGTCATCTTTTTTCAATTTTAGAAAGCTGGACTTAAGGAGAGGTGGATAGTGTGATTAATGATTGAGTCCGATTTATCAACCATTTATCCAACTTCCTCTGAGGAACCGTAGCACTAAATGAGATGAAGTTGTATGGCTGCCAAAATATGCATTTTGAGTTGGCTGAAAGCAAGAGTGGAAGGTGAGAACAGATGCAAAAATTGGTAACTTCTTTGTAGCTTTTGATAATATTTCTTGGATGGTTAGAGCAGCTGTGACTTTGTGTTGATTATCTTCCCTCCTACAGAGTTTACCATTTGGCTGACAAAGTACTCCTTCATCCCTTGAAGTCCAAGTGCAAGACTGCAAGCAAAAAATCCCTACATTTAAAACCTAGTCGAGTTGAAATACCTTTATTTGTTTTTCTTCTAATATTTAAAGCTTATTGGTGATCAAAGTGCCAGTACTGTCCATAGGTACATCACTGCAGGTCAGTTTTGCCTCTCAGATATTTAACAAATATGTCTTCTGACACCTTGTTTACTTTAGTGCTCTTTTGGATGTGCATTGCATGTGTTAACAACAGAAAGGATGAAGAAACAGTGTCTTAGAATTTGAGTACTGTTTCTTTTGTAAAACATACTGAAACATATTCAACAGTCCTTCTGTGATCATATAACATGAGTGAAATCGGCAAGACTTTTTCAAGTTTCTCCAAAGGAGCTGCTGCAGATGTGCAGAGTAGAAGATCCTCACATTAGGAGAACACAGGAAGAAGGAGGGGAAAAAAGAGAAAAAAGAACCTGCTTTGATTTTACTCCTAGCTCTTCCTTCTTCAGATCAAATTGTCAAAAACAGCCAACTCATTATGTTGTCTTGGTCGTGTTGTGAGTACCCATCACTGAATTTTCAAGGAGAAAACAAATACTGATTAACAATCATCTCTGGAATTTCATGAATAACATTTTTTTTTAAGGAAGCTTTCTGATTTTAGGTTGTGTTGATACCCACACATGAAAGGAAAACTTCAGATCACATACTTCAGGCTGGCGTTTCTTATGTGTGAGATTTAAGCAGATCATAATTCCTCATGAAACTGTTCTTTGAAGCAGCATGAAAGATAAGAACTTCTGCAACCTGACATACTGATACTAAATGATGAGATAATTCCAGAAGTCTATTAAATGTAAGCGACCAGCAATTCCTAGTCTGAAAATCTACCTTTGATGATGAGAAAGGGCTGTTAGTCACAACAGCCATCATCGTGTAGAAGCTGATGGAAGCTCCCTTCTGGATTATGGATGGTATATTCACAATATTTCCCATTCTCTTCAGGTAAATGTATTCTATCCATGCACCTGTTGGAGACAGCAGAAAATTCCAAAGTATTGCTACGTGCATATGCCTTAATGTCCAGTGAATCAGAATAATGCTATAGCAGTGTCTTGGACTTCAGTGAAGTCACCAGGGAAGTCACACCAGGGAAGTCACAAAAAACTATCTTGAAGAAAAAATATCGTTGTTTTGATTTTCTTTTCATCTGCAGACATAGCAGTTACTTTTAAAGAATTCAGATTGGAAATAGAGGTGGGTTCTATGCAGGTTGTAAACAGCATGTACAGTCTCAGGAAAAAATGTATTCTTGAAAGCTTCATATAAATTTTAGAAATTATGAACTGATGTTTAGTTTATTCATGCTGGCATTTCTTTCAAACTTGTAACGTAATGAGATGATACGGCCTATCCAATACAGCAGAATCACTTACTAAGACATGAAACAGAAACCTGAACTTCTTTCCTTGATTGGTTTTTACTCACAAAAGAGAATGAAAGAAAAATAATAAAAACAGGAATTACGATTTTCAGCCATTCAAGATTACTTCTGCTAAAGATGCAAATCACAAGAAATAAATGGTTGATGGTTATTAATGGCAAAAATATTAGCAGCATAGGAAAAAAATCATGTAGAGGAAAACAAGCATTAGAGTTGGCTATAAAAAATAAGAATAGTAACCACTAATGGGTGTTTATAATGGAAATATTACAGTTGAAATAATTAGGATACATTACAGAAATCCTAATTCAGTCATAAATACTGTATGTAATGGTTTTAATCCTATGAATTTTGCTGGTCTGAATCTACTCCAACACTGTTATTGTGTCATTGATGTGGGTGACTCAGACAGATTCAGACCAGCAAAATTCTCAGGAATAAGACCGAGAACAACATTCCAATTCAGTACAGACCTCATGCAAAACAACCGTTAAAAATAATGATTTTACTATGCAATACATCCTATTTTAGACAATCAAATCTTATTGTAACTTGATTCTTTGGATAAATGAGAATGAGATACAGGTGAAACTTAGGTAACTACCCATAATTGTTTCTGCTTAGCTCTTTGCTAAGCACTGTGTATGTCAAAAGTTTAACAAATGAACATTAGCTCTTTATCTTAATTGGGACTGGAGGAGGTAGTTCTGTAACTTTAATAACTAGCAGGTAACAACAGTAAAAAGAATGCCAAAAATGTAACAACCTGTATCTGGAAACCCAAAAAGATAAAGCATCTAGGCAGACTGCACTACAAAATGGAAAAGGAAAATGATTTTCAAGGAAAATAAGCACTGTCATCCTCAGGACTCATGGGAATGCTGGAAGTGTGGCTATAACAATGAAAACTAGGAAGCCTTTATGTAACAATCTTAACTGCAATATTATTTTTTCCCCTGTATTACACAGATAACTTGGATTAAAATATTTTTATCATTGTAACTGGACTAAGAATCATTGTTTGTTTTATTTTGTTTAAAAGTATTAAACACTTCTTGGACCAATAACAAAGTCTTAAATAAATGCAGGTTATATGCACCTTTTGCTCACAAGACTCTTCTGTAAGAATATAATGTAACCTTTAAAATGAATACTACTCCCAAAATCTTAAACTAAGCTTAATGCATTTGTATATACATTAATTTAATTTCAATAGAATTTAGGTGCAAACCATCACACATTAGCTTTATTTAGTTGCAGGAATAACTACTGTGGTGAAGGTATGCATTTATATACCACAGAACAGGCCATACAGAGCAGCATAATGTCTGCTTTCTTTGGGGAAGGAAAAAACAAACAGAAAAAAGGATTGTGTAAGTTTCACCAGTACGTTTTTCTTACTGGTTTGTTCAGTATTTAGTTTGTGATCCTTTCCAGTTTTCCGTAAAAATGATACATATTTTATTAAAATGACTATGGCTAGACAGAAGATAGGAAACTGTCTGGAAACTGGCATGAGGTGAAGCTCTACAGGGGGATATATAAGCAACAAGGCTTCCTTAAGGGAAGGAAAGGGACAGAAAGCCAGAAATCCATAACTTGAGTCATGAGGAACAGGGGAATTGTCTGCAGGAAGACACAGATCAAAAAGTCTTTGCTCACAAAGGCAGATAATTCTGTAAGGCTTTTTGCAACTAAGAAACAACAGGAAATTATTGCAGTAGCAAGCAAAACCAGGGAAATGTGCTAATGTGGACATATCTGAAAGGGGGCATAGAAATATTTGTTTCCAAGTTATTTTCTTTAGACAGTATTATCCAATAGAGTTTCTCTGCTTACACTTCTGAATTTATTTATATGCACAGATATAAATAAAAGATTATGCTGAACATACCAGTCAAATTTGGTGGAAACTATTATGGAAAAATGACGCAAGTTGGAAAGCAGACATTGCAACATGGTAGGCACTTAAAAACATATGCCATTCTCCTAGGCAAAGTATCACTGAGAAACAAAACCCTACAACCATTCTATGGTTTATTTGCAGTTGGCTTACATTTCCTACTCAACTGCACAAGTTACAAACTGAAGGAGTATATATATATATTATTAAATTACCAGAAGTTATGCATAGCACATTGCTGAAGCAACAGATCTGTAACAACACATAAACTGAAAAGACCATGTCAACAAATTAATCACAGCTAAAAAATTTGTTCCAGCTCTAGGATTCTCAGGTATACAGAAAAATTGGAAGGGGAGAGTGAGGCCAGGAAGAAGATAATCAGAGGTCGGGTGAGGAAGAAGAGGAAAAAGAGGAGTGACGAAAAGGTGTGCGAAACAGCCCTGCAAACACCAAGGTGGGAGAAGGAGGAGAGGAAGGAGGTGCTGTATGCCATGGAGAAGATCATGGTGAAGCAGATTGTCTACCCTGCAGCCCATGGGGGTCCATGGTGGAGTGGATATCAACACTGCAGCCCACATAAGATCCCACGACACAGCAGGTGGACATGCCTTCAAGAAAGTTGCAAGCCTATGGAGAGCACATTCCTGACAAAAGCTGTGGGCTACAGGGGACCCACACTGAAGCAGTCTTTTCTGTGTGGAAAAGATGCATGCTGGAGCAGCTCTGAAAGAACTGCAGCCTGTGGGAAGGACCCACGTTGGAGCAGGGGAGCTCGTGGGCAGCAAATGGCCTTTTGGTAGGCTGCTGATAGGCGTGAGAGTTTTCTTTCTCTTTAGTATAATTACTGTCTCCCAATGTTTTATTCAACAGAGTTACCAATAAAATTGCCAAAAAAATACATTTTGTTGAGGATATTTCATGACGAAAAAACCCAAACGTGCTATTTAATATTTTGACATTTGCTGCATGGTGAATGATGTATGTGCAATTTTTTATGACCGCAAAATTTCATTTTAGCAAATATGATGATGATAAAGCTAATAAAGACAAAAAGACTAGTATGTATACATCTGAATATTTTCATACAGAGTCTGTCAAGATTTTTTTAACGTAATTAGGGCATATTTGCTAAACACAATGACCTGTGAATTCAAGAATCCTTAAAGAATACACATAAAAGGGTATATTAAGAATCAGAGGTCTTAATTTTAAATGTCTATGATAGTGCTATGGGGTACAATAGTGATATTTTTATCTCAAAAGTGATTACTATAGTTTTAGTATTAATGAAACAACTTTGAATCTGTGATAAGGAAGCACTGATAACTGTGGTCTAAATAACATTGCATGTTCTATATTGTAAATATTATGTATTTCCAATCAGTATACATGCTTATTCCACCCCCCAGCCACACACAGACATTTAAAAGCTCCAAAGGAAGCCACTGTAGTTTCTGATGAGATTATGTGCTTATTGTTGTGTTTTCCAAATTAAACCAGAAAATATATATTGATCAACAGACCATAACTCCAAAGGGGCTTCTGAAACATGCTGGTGAAATGGTATTTGTTCAGTTTGGAATCCTAAATATTCACAAAACTGTATTTTTAATACAAAATTCTATACAAAATATCCACTTCTGCATATTTTCTTAGGAAGAGAAACTTTTATATAGTACCATGTTAATTTAAGCAATTTTTACTAAGTAATATAGCCCTGAGGGTTGTAACATTATGTATCAGCTACCTGTAAGATATATCAAAGGATGTCAGATGATCAGCTTACATTAAGGTAAAGATTACCACTTGATTTCTACAGGCAGAAATTTCTAGAAAAACAAAAAAATGTCTTATTAACAATACTGTTATTTATGTTATTGCAACATTTAGAAATTTTAATAACACAGGTTGAGTCCATGCATAGATGGGAGTTCTTTTTACTATGAATCAAGGTCCAGTTAAGTAAACCTAAGAAATATTGTTTGCTGAATTTCAGAAGCTGTCAGTAAGGTACGGTGCAAACAGTCTTCACTTTTCCCAATGCAGAGATAAAACTCTTGTATTATGCTTTAGGTTTGATTGCACAGCCTCCTAATCATCACAAGTGATGGACATACACTGGTCAATCACTTTCGTCTTGTTAAAATGCTGTAACTTGACTGTGTTTGAAATCTGAGAACTGATATTAATAGGAAGATAGTGTATGAGCAGATGCACACTGGGAGATGGTTCAGTGAGAATGTGATGGGAAAATGTGCTTTTTCAAAAGCATACTAAGGACATTAATAAATTAGTAAGAATTAATTACTACACCGATTTTAGATAATTTGTTAAAAAACAAAACCAAACAAACAAAAAAGAAAAATAGAGTCCAAGCCACTTGCTTTCATCCTGATTTTCCCAAAAGTCTAGATACTTATTTTCTCCTAATATATAAGGGAATTAAAACTGCCTTTCAGGTCAGAAAAACTACTGACAGGTTTTAATAGTGTAAATTACATTTTCCTATCATTCCACTGGTGGTTGTGCCGTTGATTGTACTTATTTCCTATGAATTTCCATGGTATTTAGAGAATGCAACATTTCCAAAGTCTCTGGAGAATGTCTTATAGTACTTCAGTGAAAACTACCAAATGTATCCAGTCTATAAAGTATGGCTGTATTGCTTAATGTATCATCAAATGCAGGATCTCTACTTCATCAGAGTAGTTACGGCTATTTGAAAGGTATTAAACCGTTAGCAGATGATACAACTGATACTTAGGCAGAAGCTCATGAAACAATCTTTTGTGTAGTGGAAGGAATGAACTAAATACTCAAGCCCAAGCTGCACTGGTACTGTAGGAAATGTAGGTCCATAAAACGTTCCCTGATAATTTCAGTCTTCATTAGTGTAACAGACGGAGTATCATCACTGATGACTAAATGGAAAAAGCTAATGTTGGAAGGGAAAGAAATGCCATTTCCAAGCTTGTATGGCTTATTTCATCCAGTAAATGCAGCACTACAAGCCACAGAAAGCACTCAAAAATACCTACTTGGTGCATAGGTAGTACACAAGCAAATTGATTAAAGGAGGCAATATTTAAGTAAGAAATACAAATTAGGTAGAAATATCATTATGCAGCTACAGAATGGATAAATACTTTTAACTTAATTTAAGTTTAGGTTTCATGTTAGACAACTGATTAAATTAGAGATGTTCCTAAATAAACATCCTTGCTTCCCTTGGTTTCTTAAGCTTTTGATACAGAAGAGGTATTGAATTTTACATTTTCTTGAATTTTGTCATCTTTAAAGAACTGACAACTTTGTCTCTGCTTACTAAATTTTGTCACAGTGGAAACTGCCCTAGTGAAAGGAAAAAAAGGGAAGAAATAGAAGAATTCTGAGCTGAGGTAATACTAATACCGTCATCCACACAACACGAATACATATATGGGTGTGTATATGGAAAGCCATTTGAGTTTACTCTGGGTAACAAAACATTAATTCCTCTCTTCAAAGAGGAACAAATCCGAAGGGCCTTCTCGCCACGTGCCTGCAATTTAGTTGTGAATATAACCACCAACCAAGACTGAATTGGGGAAGAGGCTATGCTACGTCTAAATAATTTCTGGCTACAGTTTTGTCTTCATTTACACATCACTGCAGATACTGTTACTAAAGGTGTGTATGCAACTCAGATAGTGATTTGTCTAGTTAAGGACTTTGAAATATCCACATTGGCTTGCAGCATTCCTACAATAATGCTTCCTCAGCCCACGCAAGAAAGCTGCTATTTATTTCTGATTGTATATGACCTTACCCTTCCGAAATCAATCTTCCTACTAACATATTGTTACTTCCCAAAACAGTACGCTCTGCTTTTAGCTCCTTCCAATTACCTGAAGATTTTGTTGCAACTCCATAGTAGTGTAGCTGAACACGACATAGAGAAGATGAAGAAGCCCCCAAAATATGCAGATTTCTATGGATCAAATGACTGGTGAGAGTATACTGTACTATTCAGTGCTCATATTTGTGCCATGTTTTGCATATGTCACAGGGTATAAATCTGTATATTCTCAACAGCAAGGTGAGAATTACCTAACATTTAAGCCCACCCTCCTGCTTTCTATTCACTCTCAGGCCCATTTATTTACCTTCTCCTTCCAATCAGAATATTTTTACTGTTCTAGTTCATAGCCTTAACATGTGAAGCCCACCATGATTCACTTTAGGGTTAAAACCAAAATAAATAAAAAAAATTAAAAAAAATCTTTGATGCCTGATTGAATTGCTTGCAGAGTGTCTCAATTGCATAATCAAACACCATTGTAGCTGGCTGCATAAACTGTTCTGGTCTGCAGGCCTGTGCTAATATTACAACAGCAAAAATATTCTATGATACTCTAAGCAGAAGCTATTCACACAATTTGTAGGTGAAACAGGTTATAACAATTTTATTCAATAAGGCAAAGAGACTTGTCCCTTACATTTTCCCAACTATTCAAAGGAGAAAAGTTCCTGAGATTAATTCACAAAGGCTGGGATTTGTATAGCTCAGAAAAAAAAAAAGAAACAAATCTCCTGGAATCAGTTAAAATACCCTAGATATATCTGTGTTTCCTCTTTTTGGGTGATTAATTTCAAAGAAAGAGCTGACCCTTGACAAGCAAAAATCTATTAGAGCTCTCCAAAGGCAATACAATTCACTGACACTAACAATGCTTCCTGTTGTGCAGTAATGATAGCATGGAGTAAAAAAAAAAAAAATCAGATTATTATTATTAATTTTTTTAATAGCTGAAGTGGAGTTATGAGAGTTGGGGGAAAAGCAGAATCGACCTTTCAAAGAAAAAGACAAAATGAACTCCAAATCCTTTCCCTTTGCCTATTGCCTTATCATGAAAACTATGAAAAACTCTAGAAATAGTTATTATTTGCATGCCAATATAAAATTAATCCAAACTTGGAAAACAATTTAACTATTGGTCTGAGTTCTGCAATATTTAGAAACAATGTAATTTCACAGGAAATTTCACAGGGATTGCAGAGTATTATTGCAATGGTAAGTAGATAGAAGGAAGCAGAACTCAAGCTATCTCTCTAGTCTTCATTATAAAGACAAAAAGCAGATTTTTTACTTGTGGATACAAGAAGAATAGTGTACAGTATTTCAATTTTCAATTTGATGAATCTGTATCAATATATTCAAAATACAGTATCATTTCATATATCTTAAATCCAACACCCAAGTAGCAAATTCTCTTTCTTTTTATTAGGTGTTTTTTTTTTTTTTTTTTTTTTTTTTTTTTTTTTTGGTGTTAACTAGTTACTCCACACATGAAGCATTATCAAAACTGTGTATCAGATGCTGGAATGTGACCTTTCTGCACTGACTTCTTTCATCCGTTTTACATGTTTAGATCATAAATTCTTCAGGGTAAAGATTGTCCCCTTGGACACATGCTGCATACAGTGGTGCCACTGTCTCATATCAAGCCCCATCTGTTATTGTCATTTGTATTCCAAAACAGGGCTTGAAATGATAATTATAAACAGCATTGGTCAGCTTTCATATTTCTGCTAGAATTAGATATTAGGAAAGCAGAGCATGAAATTTTGCCTTCACACTTCTGCAATCTGCATAGGAATCTATGACATTTTTGTATCAGAGAATCAGGATATGCTATCCTTCAAGGATGTGTGTAGAAATGTATGTGCATGTCCACAATCCATTTTAGAAGTGATTACAACAAATCAAATCACTACCCTTTCTTCTACAAGAAGCATCTCTACTCCTGCCTCCTCTTTTTACTGGGAAAAGGGCCAGGCCTGCTGGATGAACAGAGGCCTCTTGGCATATGCCATTTTGAATCACAGTTGAAAGGAGCACGGCCAGGCTTGGCATGTTAGTGAAAGGACATGCAATGCTAGGGAGTTGGGGACTAGAAGCATAGAGGCAGAGCACATGCACCAAGCTGAGAGTTTTGGCTTGACACTGTAACACCAGATGAAGCTTTAGTCTTTTGACTAAACCTTCATTTCCACTTTAAACTCTCTAAGGGTAAGCCAAACACCTTCTGTCATGAGTAATTATTCATTTACTCAGGCTTGCCCACTCTCATGTATTTATGGGCTATAAAGCCATAAAAGGATTACAGAGGTCTTCTAATGTGATCTCCAGGAAAACTTTCCATTTAAACTTTCAAGAGAGGTCAGAAGAAGGGGAAAGACCCCTTTATTCAAATGCTTAATGAAAGAGGACCACACTCTGTGTGGTAGACTATCCCAAAGGCTAACTGATAAAAGGAAAGAGGAAAAGGTTTTTTTTCTTCTGGTTTGAACTCACTTGGCTTCAACTTTCAAATACACACTTCTGATGTACTGAAAATCCTTTATCAAAGCTATATTTTTCTAAGAGATAATTATAGATCTCTTATTAATATTATCCTCCTTAAGCCCAGCAGGGTTATTTCTTTGATCTACGACTTTGGTGCATATTTTCCATTCTTTTGGACATAATGATTTCAAAACTCAGAAAAGCCTATATCCTGGTTATAAGATCTATCACTTGAAAGAAAACATTTTGAATCCATGCAGGCTAAGAATGATCTCACTTTCAGCATTCTTCCTTATCCACATGAGGTATGCTTGCATTTTAGCAAAACAAGAATAACATGATTGAGTAGCTACATGCTAAAAGTAGTAAAACTACAATTAAAAATAAGAACAACACTTTTTGTGGTTTTTAATCATCTTCATGATGATATTATAGTTAGAGCAGTCCTTCCATCTTCTACAGAAAAAAAAAATCCCCTAAAGTTATTCTTAGTTTAACAAAAATGTTGAATAAAGTGCAATCTGTACCAAATGATGTTTTCAAACTGACAAATATTCAAGAGATGAATCAACAGAATATAGATGATAATTTTTGTATTTATACAAACATGTCTGGTGATTGGACATTATTTCAAAAGTTATCACACATAAATATTATTTTCAATATTATTGCAGCTCCCCCCCACCCCATTTTCTTCAATTCACCTTTTTCTTCTCATATTGTGTGCAAAACATTGCCGTATTATTCAACAATTATTCAATAATTTCATCACTGCCAGTTTTGTTTCCTATTCACATCATTTGGTAGGAAAGCACAAGCCAAGGCTTTGGTACCCTAGTGCTGAGGGCTGAATGACATATAGTAAATGCAGCAACATATTTTATAGCTCAAGAACATATACAGTATTTCAGAGGATTTATTCAATATTCAGAAAAAACTCTCCCACGAGCAATACACATAGAGTTCTTTCATTGCAAGAATAAATAGAAAACATATAACTGCGTTTATTCTCATTCTTTTTATCTTCCACATATGGCATGTCAGCACACTGGTAAAAAGTGAATATAGGTTTAGTCTGGCTGTCAGTATTATTCAGTTGAACCACAGTTCATAGAATGCTACAGTAATATGACTGGATAAATTTCAGGTTTCAGTTGCATCAATATTTCTTAGCTTGTTTCCACAATTTTCTTTCATTTCAAGCTATTTTAGGAACATTCAAAACATAAGTGAAAGGCTACGTTTGTAACATTTGAACCACATATGGTCCTTGTGGGTCAGAAAGATGACCTTTAACTCGAAATATTAAAGAGCGAGAGAACTGCTTTGTTTGAATGCAAAACTATTAGAAAAAAAAAAATTGTTATGTTGCTCCCAAATGGAAATTACAGAGCAGGAAAATAGACAGAGCTTCACCTAACCTGCCTCAAGTCCGAGACTAGACCAGACTAAACATTTACCTTCAGTGCACAAATAATGAAAGTACAGAATTCCTTTATATATAGCAATTCCCTAAAAACAGAGTGACTTACTATGTATCTAATTCTCTCAGTGGCATGATTGCTACATAGGTTTGTCAATTGCTTTATTAAGCAACAGCTTAATGCGAACATCTGCAAGAAGACTGTATTTTGCTATTTGATTATCTGGAGTAAAAATTCTGAATTATCTAGACAGAAAGATGGTATCTTATACTTTAACCAGCACACAGAAATTCTGTGGTATATGTAAGGAAATTCAGAATAAATTACTTATTCAAATACTAAAAGAAAATTATTTTTAAAAAGGAAAAAGAAAAAAAGGACTGTAGAAAAAACTTGTTATCTGCATGGTTAGGAATAGCATACCGTTCCCTTTTGCATTCACCATTTCATCTATTTACAGCTCTTGTTCCCCCAGCAACTGACTTTCTTCATTGTCAAACTGTAATCCTTCTCTATTCAACTTACTTTTGAAATAAAACATGAAAATGCAAAAACAAAATGGGGGAAATAGGCTCAGTTTGCAGTTACTTGCTCTGTGTGAGGAAAAATTTAAGAAAAGACAAAAAATAGGGAAAAAAAAAAACAACGCAAAAGTGGGAAATAAAGAACTCCAAAGTATTCAGAATTTTTTATTTCCGACTTATATAAGCTTCACTGCATTTTGAGAAATATTGGCCAGAGTCCAAATATAGTCAAGAAGGGCTATGCGCAGTTATTACAATCAAGATGAAATTCAAACCTGTATGAATTATTTATAAAAATTTAGGTCTGATGAGATTAATTACCTTTCATCTTACCTTTCAGCACTTTAATTGCTTTTTTTTGTTTGTTTGTTTTAATTTAAAATTTAGAATCTCCACATCTTTCTCATTACCTTGGAAAATAGCAATTCCTTCCAATTCCAGAGGAATCTAGAATTAATCTATACCTAAATTAATTTTTTACTTACAAACAGGTTACCCAGACAATCCATATTTAGATATTTTAGACATTAAAGGCTGATTTACCTTGTCACCTTCAGAGAAAGTTATTCCATCAGTGGCCCTTTTCCAAGTAATCTCAGGAACAGGTTCTCCTTCAGCTTCACAGATGAGGGTGGCTTTCCCATTCTCAAATGTGGTTTCATTTTTAAGTTGTATTATTTGAGGCTGTACTGTTAAAAATACAAGTTACATTACTCATCCTGCACAAAAAATTTCATGTCAAAATCTCTCTCTTAAACAACTTTTTTTTTTTTTTTTTTTTTGTTAAAGTACCTTAATGTTTGTTTTGGTTTTTCTTTGTTTGGTTTTTTGCTTAGAATTAACTAAAGGTTAGTTAATGTTACCAACTATAATAGAATAAACTTTTCTGCTTTTCTGACTTCAGGTTGCACAACAACCATTTCTGTATGTCTGATGACCTGGACTCATGGCTCAGCATGGCTGACATACCCAGGGCTGCCTGCTTCCTCAGCAGGGTAGTGTGGGATGGGTCCTGACCGACAAGGCCCCTGCCTTAGTGGTTGTTTTCATGTGCTTTGCTCCTGACTTGCTGTCCCTTAGGGACCAGACAGCTCTCACTACTCTAGCACTTCAAGAATGAAGCAAAGATTCAGTGATTTCATGATGATCCAGGACCTGAGCAGGAATAACTCTATGCACCAGTGCAGGATGGGTTCTGACTGGATGGAATGCAGCTCTGTAGAGACCTGGGGTCCTGGTTGACAAGAAGTTGACAGTGAGACAGCAATTCACCCTGGAGTAGGGACTCCAGGGATCGTAGCCACGTGTATAAACAGAGGTGAGTACAGATAGAGCCAGAATCTTCTCAGTGGTGCCTAGTGACAGGGCAAGAAGCAGTGGGCACAAATGGAAATACAGGAAGAGGAGAAGTCATTTTACTGAGAGGGTGACTAAACAGTAGAACAAGTAGCCCAGGAGACCGTAGAGTCTCAATCTTTGAAGACATTCAAATCCCAGCTAGACATGGTCTCGAGACACCAGCTATGCCTGATCCTGATCTGAGCAGGGGATTGGACTAGATAGTCTCCAGAGGTGCCTTCCATGTCTCAGACATTCTTTGATTCTACGATAATCTGTGTTTGTCTTCAAATACAAATTATTCGGAAAAAAATAAAGAATTAATAATATTCTTGAGCTTTGATCTTTAGCAATACCTAACTGCCTTACACAAATTACTGAACTTCACAAAATCCACTGATAACAAACATATTGCACTGCAATTAACACTATTAAGAACTGAAGAGTCCTCTGATACAAAGCTATTCATCCTTACTTGCAGAGCAAATTGGTGGAAAAGTACATCTAAAAAAATTCCAGATATTGTCGCATTCTTCAGAACATTCCACTCTATAGCCACAAATACAGAACAAGCAGAGCTCTCAATATATACTGTACCTTGTCAGGTTATTTACATATGCAATACAATTTCAGGTTACAAGTGAATACTTTTATTTAGAGGACTTCTCTGTACAATATCATACAAGAACCATGCATATAATATTACTCTCTTCCATGGCATTCAAGTCTTTTCATAAAAAATGCTTTGGTGCAATATATTCACTCATATATGACCATTAATAAGTTCATCTGAACCTATCCACTTTACATATTGAATGAGACACTCATCCCACTGGAAAACTTAGCACATAATCAGGTAATACTAATGCGAATCAATATGTTTACACACAAAATCTGTGAATTAAGTTTACTCGAATAAATTTAATTTTGGCAGCTCTTAACACTGTATTTGTAAACATTAAGGACATTTGTTGAAAATTATGTATCTTCTATGCAGTTTTCCCAAGTTTTCCTTTGAGGAAGCACTGCTACGGTACATTCTATAAAGCAGAAAATAAGCAGAAGGCTAACCTATTTTCTAATAAGGTTACAAAAGTATATGCTACACAGCAAAGTAATATTGGCTTGCGTAAGTGACTCAAAAGGGCAAAGAACTACAAGTGATCTTGATCAACCTCCTCATCAATGCAGCATCAACAGACCCTGTTCAGATCAGATTGCTCAGGGATTTGTCAAGCACTATCTTGAAAAATGCCAAGAAGAGAGACTATGTGGTCTTTCTCACTAGCCTGTTGCAGTGCCTGCCTCATAGTGAAGAATGTTTTCCTTATGTCTAGTCTCTTTTTTAACTTTTTGACCACTATTTCATATATGACCATTGCCTCACAGATGCTGCATTCAGCAGTACCAAGAAAAATGATAAAAACAGGTTAAAACTTCCTATAGCCAGACACTACACCTACCTCATCCCATTTCCACCACACCATTCTTGGTCTCATTTCTCATTCCTTACCTCCACACTCCTTCTGTTGCTTGTCTTACTGTCTTTTCACCTTTGACTATTACAAATAATCTATTGTGTGTTTACTGCATAGAGATGAAAAACAGGTAGCATTTTACCTAACAAAGCACTGCACTAATATCCTGCTTCATTAAGATATAATCTATAGTGAGTGACATTACATACAGAAAGAAAATAGACATCAGGGGCTCTTGAAATGTCAGCTGGATCCAGCTTTATTGGATACACTAGAAGGTAGTGAAGCAAAAGCACTGTGGCAGGACATCAATTTGGCTGAGAAAAGCTGAAATTCTCCTCAGTAGTATAGCAAGGGCTGTCATTTGAAAGTACTACAAGAAAGAATTTGAGATAAAAGATAACCATATTAAACTTCAAAATAAATTCAGTTATTACTCTCGCTTTCAGGTTCATTTAAACGCCCGTGAAATATTCTGCCCTGGGTAATTCAGATGCTCTATTTCTATAGTCATTTCTCCTGGCTACAATATAATCCGTTCTTTATTTTCTTTCCTTTGATATATCATCATCCCTGGAAACTAAAAAAGAGCTATGGCGGATATTTAATTAATTAAAAAAAAAATCATACTTATTATTTTATGTATGAAATTTGCAAAATTTGGAATTACAGTATTCTGTCAGAACAAGACGACTTCCCCATCTGGACTTGACAAACAATATGGTCTTCTCAAGTTGATGCATGTTCTAAAACATGTAGCTAGTACTTATTAATTTTTAATCTTAGAACTTGTATTTTAAATTTCTTTAAGTTCTTCTTCAAATAGATCACAAACCAAAAAGTTTTAGTTTGACATTTTAGACATTAGCAGCTAACACTTAAAGGAATAAGTACTGATTAATCATCAAATATATCTAGTTGACAGTTACTACAAGGAAGAACAACAGAGCTCAAATGAGGGATATTATTTAATTGCTTCATTTTTATAGGTCACAAGTCATAACTTGCTATTGACTAGAAGTTTTTGTATTTTTTGACTTGGTTTTAATGACATTTTGGACTTTAGAAAATATTAAAATAATTTTGTGTACATGTAAATAACAATATTTATTTGAAAATGCCAATGTATTGGGTTTGTGTGGCAAAGAGGTGGTAGCAGGGGGCTACAGGGCTGGCTTCTGTGAGAAGCTTCCACCATGTCTGATAGAGCTAATGCCAGCTAGCTCCAAGATAGACCCACTGGTGGCCAAGGATGAGCCCAACAGCAACAGTAGTAACACCCCTGGGATAATATATTAAAGAAGGGGAAAAATCTGCTGCACAACAGCAGCCAAAAGAGAGGAGTGAGAATATGTGAGAACAATTCTGCAGACACCAAGGTCAGTGAAGATTGAGGATTGAGGAGGTGCTGCAGGTGCCAGAGCAGAGATTCTCCTGCAGCCTGTGCTGAAGACCATGGTGAGGCAGGCTGTCCCCCTGCAGCGTATGGAAGCTAATGGTGGAGCAGATATCCACCTGCAGCCTATGGAGGACCCCACACCAGAACCCGTGGATGCACCCTGTGACCCTGTGGGAAGACCATGCCGGAGCAAGCTCCTGGCATGACCTGTGTGCCTGTGGAGAGAGGAGCCCATGCTGGAGGAGAAGTACTGGCAGGACTTGTGACCCCATGGGGGACCCACAATAGAGCAGTCTGTTCCTGAAGGACTGCACCCTGTGGAAGAGATCCATGCTGGAGCAGTTAATGAAAAACTAAAGCCCGTGGGAAGGATTCACACTGGGGAAGTTTGTAGAGAACTCTCTCCCATGAGAGGGACCCCACACTGGAGCAAGGGGAAGAGTGTGAGGAGTCCTCCTCCTGAGGAGGAAAGAGCAGCAGAGACAATGTGTAATGAACTGACTGCAACCTCCATTCCTGATTCGCCTGTGCACTTGGGGTAGGAGGTTGAGAATTTGGGAGTGAAGTTGAGCCTGGGAAGAAGAGAGTGGTAGGGGGAAGTGTTTTAAGATTTGATTTTATCTTTCACTACCCTACTCTGATTTGATTTGTAATAAATTAAATTAATTTCCATGAGCTGAGAGTGCGTGTGATGGTAATTGCTGATTGATCTCCCTGTCTTTACCTCAAGTCACAAGACTTTGGTTATATTTTTTCTTCCCTGTCCAGCTGAGGAGGGGAGTGACAGAGCAGCTTTGGTGGGCACCTGGCAACTAGCCAAGGTCAACCCACTACACTAGCATTCACAGAAATACTGAAACAAGTGGGGAGTTTTCCCTCTCAATTATTTCACTGTTCTCTCTAAATTGACATGTTAATTCTTAAACTGAATTGACATTTGCTTGCCAATTCTAGCAATTATGAAACAAATGAAAATACAAGGTCTTGGAATGTCAGTCCAGGAAGCCTACAGGTCTTGAAATATTTGCATTGCAATCTACTTAAAAATTGTAAACCGAATGACCTGGCTGAAATGAAAAGTAGGTTTGAATATAGAAAGCAATTATGCTTAAGAGTCATTAAAATTATTTTATTTGGAAGGAAAAGGAACTATTCATTACTAGACATGCATTTTAAAAATATTAACAGATTGGTGCTGCCAAATAAAGAAATCGCATTTACTGGTTGTAAAGTTTGCTCTCTGAGCAGAGAACATTGGTGTTAAATTCTCTAATGCTTCCTCAGTAAAAAAGTTCCTTTCAGATTCCTTCCTTGGCCTCTTCTGGTTTTCTCTCAGACAAGAACAGTACCTTTTTAATAGAAAGTTTAAGTTCATTGATGTGAACCTTACAGCCTCCCCTAAAAGATTAAGAACCCAGACAGCAATCTGAGGTTCCAGATTTGTTATTGTTTGATTACAATAAATGTATCGCAAAAAGCACACAATTTATTTAATTCACAGAGTTCTAACCATATCTTCTGACAAAAGACTTTCATCTAACTTGGGAAGCAGCACATATATAAAGCTTGAGATAGTCCTGATTATACGTCATGAAAATAACTACTTTGAACAGCTTGTTATTAATAGAAACATGGGTTTCCTGGCAAAAGGCTTAGTATATGCCTGATAGGATCTCTTGATTAATGTGATACACGAGCAATCATGCTTTTACGCATCTTCCTGCACTGCCACACTTCTATCAGGTAGTAAAACTGGAAACTGCTGGTTCAGTTTTAATTTCGTAAACAAGCTAGAGTCCAGAAAGGAAATACCTAAGAAACAGATTCCTGAAACTTGATTCCTGACAAAATTCAGGTATGCACACACACCAGTATGAAGTGTTGACTTGATTTAATGCCTGAGATGCATTTAATGCATCTTTGTACATATTAAAATAGTATTACTACTTCACACTCAAAGGGATGTAAGACTTTTCTTTGCCGAGAACTGGCATCACTGCCTTTACAGATTGCCCCATTTTAATTTTAAAAAAAATTAGAGGTGTTTGAAACAGGTAAGAAGGTAAGACAGAGAAGAAAAAATACAGGAAATGTATGAACTTTTGACGCTACATCTTTAATTGATGAACTGCATTTATGAAGCNGGGACAAAAGATAACACAAAACTCCCAAGAATCAACAACAACAACCAACAAAAAAAGAAAAAAACACCCAACAAAAACCAAACACTAACATATTATAGACTCACTGCAGCCTCTTTGGTTCCAAGATGCATGGCTTTTGAGACCACAGATTACCCTAAACGTTTTGAATTTTAACATTTGGAACACATCTGAGAGCGATAAGACAGAAGAGTTCCATTACATTTCCTCTCATCTGCCTGATGACAGATAAAAAGAGATAATAGCATATATTTTACTCAATAACCACTGAAAGTTAAACACAGCTGCGAAAACCTTCCTGCTATGTAAGATTCAGATTATATTTAAAAAGACATCTAGAAAATAAAAATAGTATGTGCTTAAACTCTACAATAATTATAAAGGAAAATGCTTCTTGAAGTACTTTTCTCTCATTTGACTTTCATGAAATGCCAATTAAATGTTTTTGATAAGCTGAGACTTACCTTCTCATTGATTTTGTCAGTAAAACACAAAACCTTAGAGAATTTAAAATCAACATATGATAGAACTCCTTCCCAATTTTTATCAATTCTGATTGAAACCCCCATATTTTTCCTTTTCTGTAAGTAGAAATTTCTAGACATAGAAATGTCGTTCTAAGGCATATATACAGAAGAGGGAAAAGGTCTCGAAAATATTAATTGTTTATGCATCATGGAATGGCAGAACTAAACATTTGAGTGATTAAGGACATCAACTAAATGATCAAATAAAGAACAAACAAAATGAAGATATAAAAACTGTCAGAATATTAGCACTGTTCTTATAAGGCATGAATATGTCTTTAATTAAAGCTAATTTTGTTTCATTTAGCCTGATTAGGTTATTATTATTATTATTATTATATTGTAAGGCATGATATGGAGAAGTAATGATGAAGTAATACATGTTTAGGTCTTAGAAAGTGAGACGATGTAGAAAGGTTTTAAGGGACTGAATTTTCTTGTCTGCTTTTAAATCAATTGCTTATTATTATGTTATTTTGGAAATTTTTGTTGGGGTGCCCAAAGCTGTAAAATTGTCGTATTTCAAAATTCAACATGCTTATTTACATGTATATAAACACACAAATATATATGGCTAATTACATCACAAAACAAATCAAAGAAAATTATTAGAATAATAGTATGGTTAAAAGAGGTACAAAAAGGTCCTACCAAGAAGACACAAATACTAAAAATATTTTTTAAAAATTCAAGGAGGAACACCTTATGGTTTCAAGGCATTCAGAAGCACTAAACATAAATGAATTTGCATCAAAAACCTTAACACGAGTGCTAAGTATTAATATGGATGAGAGCTTTCAGGTAGTAATAGATAACGATACAAAGAGAACTACAGCAGATAGCAGGATTACAGAGATTACCAAATCACTTCCACTTTGAGTGAAACAGGGCCTTCTTTACTCTTCTAAGTCTTACTCAGTAGAGCAGGTAAAAAGCACTAACAAAGGTAAAGAATCAGAGAGAGCAGTGTGTGTCCATGTAGGTTTCTATATATGTGTTAGTGTTTCAGAAAAACCTGTCACAGTAAGAATTTAATATGAAGACAAAATGGTGTTTTTAACACTGACACTGGAAACAAAAGAAAATGTTGAATGAAAAAAAAAACATGCCTGGAAACTAAACATATGCAGGTGTTAGATGGAACTAACATGGGCATGTCCATTCAAAAGTGCAGAGTACTAGAACTTTAAAATGCTGAATGCTATAAAGTTACGGTTATTTTTATTGCATTATGGTTACATTACTGTTATTACCAGTTTCAACCTTACCAGAGCCCTGTTGCAGTAGAAACAGCCCAAGGAGTTTGTAGTGTAAATTAAAATAAAAGGTAGTAGTTAGGTGAGACAAGCAAGCCAATGGAAGGGGAAAAAGTAATGTGGTTTAATAGGTCATTTTAACACAAAGTGGCTGTTTGTGTACTATTTAGCTACAATATTCAGTCATCTGCCTTGCCATTTTCAGACTGCAGTTTTTTGAATATATTTAAGGGGAAAAAATGTATAATAAGATGTTGGCTGTGTATATGACTGGGAGTTTAACCTGCATGAGAGAGACAAAAGAAAAAGTAAAGTCCTTTGTAGGAGAAAATACAACTCTGCTACACATATTTGACTGAAAGTACAGGTGAACTTCATAAAGACAATATTAGACTAAAATCACACTAGGTTTCGAGATTACAAATAAGGTAGGAGGCCTAATTTATGATACTATTCCCTAAAGTCAAACTAACAGTACATAGATTATTATAATCTAATTGAAATATGTCCAATAGTAAAGCACACAGGGAAAAATAACTCTAAATACATTCTCAGTGATGTGTTCTACATTAGCTATAACCACTCAGAAAATAGACCTGAGAGACACTGCAGACAGTTCTGTGGAAAAACCAGTTCACTACTCAGGGACAGCAAGAGAGGCAAACAGAATGTGAGAGAAGGTGGAGAGATTAAAGCAGAAGCAGCACTGTACTGCTCAACAGCCAGGATTCCCCCATGCCATCAATCCTGTGTGCCACTCTTGCCCTTACTGTTTCACAAACAGGGGATTATAACCAGAGAGACCATTATAACTATGGGTCAGACATTCATAATCACTTCCACAATAGGAGAAACCAAATAGACTGGAAACTCACACCTTAGAAGACAAACAAACTAGCAAGATAGAAAACTACATTTTACATGAAGAACATATGGAAATATTTTCCACTTGTTATCTTAAAATAAGAATTATGAGCCGAAGAAATGAATGGACTCTAAACTTAAACATAAGAAATAAATTTTAATGCAAGAAAGAAATAATTTAAGGAATTTGGAAATAAAAAGGACATGTAAGTTCAAAACAGGTTAAACAAACTTATGGTATCTATTAAGTTATTTGAATTTAGCTGTCCGTGGAGTCTCCAGAACAGTTGTTAAAAGATGGAGGAATGTATACAGGAAATACTCACTCCTATTCTGATGTCTGCTTTTCCCATTTCCTTGCATTGAACAGTTAACTTGTTTCAGGCAAAGACTACGTAAATTTCATCCATACTTAAAATTACTTGAATACACACAAAATTATTTTTGTCTGAAACTTCCCTACTCTCATATCAAAATTAGCAAGTCTCTTCTATTCCTTCAAATTAGCTTGTTTTATTGTTTGTTGTTGTTGTTTTAATTTGGGGCATACAACTGAATAAAATGTTTTCGTTTCTCCATAAAAAAAATCTGCAAGATGTTCTACATCTTGAGGCTGGGATGAAATTTAAAAATGTATTTCATCTTCTTTCCTTCAAAAAGTAAATGAGAATAACTTTCAAGCACCTCAAAACAACAAAGTAGCCCAATGATTAGGCAACCCATCTGCAGTACGCAGTACCGGAGAGAGCATGGCATGAAGGGTTATGAAGAGTTTCCCAAACAGGAAAGAGAGTGGAATGCAGGCAGACACGGGGAACCTTTTCATCTGACACCATGGCTTCAGCCTGAGACTCCCAGATCTAAATAACAGCTTTATCCAACCCAGCAGTTTAGCTCTTCCAGTGCAAGTTACCAGATTAGTCTCTCCTGTTAGAACTAACACTTTGTATTATTAGTTTTAACTAGGACTTTGAATTTCCCGTTATCCGAATGCATCCCAGTTTTAGCTGTTCCAATATAAATGGTTTTTCTCTCTACTACAAGCCAAAAAGCCCCAACAGGTGACTTTTTTGTATGTTTTTCATAAATAAGCTACAGCCTTGATCCTGCACAATAATTCTGAGAAGGTTTTCTACATTCTCACAGATGCCTACTCTCACTAGGTTATAGCTATACAAAACTTCAAAGGAATTATCAGCTCTATGAAAAGGAGAGAATTGTGAACATAAATTGGGTGTTAGAGCATAGAAAGAGAAATAAGTTTTCATGTTATTACTTTTATCCTTTGAAACTCAGATCGGAAAATGTTTTGTGACTACATCTGCAATCAGGCACTTAAAAGCAAGAAAAAAAATAAATTAAAAAATCAGGAACACCTCTGCATGGTGTCTTCTTATGAAAAAAAGTGCTCAGCTTAGAAGTCCAAACAACCTGGGTTTTCCCCTTTCAGAATTTTTCCCTTTCTTCTCTTAGTTTTCTTGAAAGCAGCTGACTTTTAAAGGAAAACCAGAGTGACAATTTAACAATTTAACACTCCATTGTACTGTATCCGAATAGTAGAAAAGCAAATGTTGAAGATAGCCTTTTCAAAATTAAAGTCAGGTGTAAAGGTTAATGTAGCCAACAGGGAGGAAAAAAAAATCTGTAAAATTATGCAGAGAGTGGTTGCTGCTTCAGTAGACGCCTTACAGATATACTGTTCCACTGAAAATTGTTAATTAAAACCTCCGTTGCCTACTATTTACATACAAAAAGGAAAGGAGACATACAATGCAGTACTTACCAAAAACTTGAAGGAATGTCTGTTTTTTATCATTTCCTGCTTTGTTTTTAGCATTACAGATATAAGGACCTGCATCAATATTTTTAATATCTCTTATTGTTAGTTCCGTATTGCTTCCTCTCAGCACATATTTTTCATTTTCTTCAATAAGTTTTCCATTCCTAAAAAAATAAAAATTATGTATAAATCAACAAATAGGTTCCAAAGTCTGGAGCAAGGAGATGTAGAAGCACAAATATGTTGAAAATAATCTTTGAGGGCAGAGACTTTTGGTATGCTAGCCTTGAAAATGCATTAATTCACATGCATAAATTGGCAGTACATATAGAAGAGAGCTGATTATTGCATGTGTAAAATCGTTCTGCAGGATCACAGTGTTTGTTCATAAGAATACACACATTCTGGACACAAGCAAAGTACTCTTGACTGCATTCTGATGTTCAAGAATTTTATTGTGAGGTTCTAAATATATATGTATTAAAATACTATAATAACTTTATTCTAAAATGCTCAATATTGACTAAATGTTAGAAAAATGCTTGTGAATGGCACTCTAACATACAGCTTACACTCAGTGAATTATGGAATGAAATCAGTTATACAAATACATACTTGTATGTGAGAAACATTTAAAAGTGTTTTGAATGTGTAACTGTTGCAGTTCATATTAGTAACCATGTACTGATGTAATATTTTATATTACTTTACAGCCTATTGGCAAACTTCCAAATTATTTCCCCTCCATTCTTGTTGGCCAGCCACAATTCAGTAAGCAGACATGTCTTCAGGTATTACAATGAGTTTTGACCAGAGGGTACAGAAATAATAAAATCTGTGAACAATCCTGAGGGCTGACTAAGGCTTGACCAGTCCAGTTGAGCATCTTGGCATACACAGAGTTATCAAAACAGCTTCTTTTTCAAAAGTGCAATTCTAGCTTTTTTATTTCTTCTCATTCTGCCTTGTTTTCTGTAGGCTTCTTTTGATCTTGTTTCTGTTGAATCATCAACAGTACTTTCTCATAAGCAGCTACAATAAAAATTGCCTGACTTTCGTAGGCATTGATAATCCTGTTGACAATGTCGACTTCTTGAAACCAAGCTACTTGTAAAATGAAATCATTATGCATAACTGAAATATTCTATTCTATTCAATATGCCTAGTTTAGAACATCTAGTTTTATTTCAAGATTTGAGCAACACTGCTTTTCACTTCCTTTCTGCTCACGTAATGCTGATAACTACATGTATTTCAAATTTTCTAAAATATTTTCCCTGCAAGAGAGAATACTGTTCCTTTCTTGGTAACATTAGTATCTGTTAACAGAATTCCCCTGGCATATATATAGCTTGCATTTTAGTAACACTTTTGTAAATAACTCTAGTCCACTTAATTGTCCATTTTAAGATATTATTATGATACTCTACATTTCCTTTCCAGAGAAAATCAAAGAAACTGTTTCACAGAACAGAAAATGTCTAATTTTCCACACATGGTTTCACAAAAAAATCTAATGATATCTGTGAGGAGACAGAGGTCTATTTTGGAGGTCAGAGGTAGTTTTCAAGTCTCCATTATCAGAAACCTATATATATGACAGAAATGAGATTATGAACATTTCCCTGAACCCTCCGGTGAACAGGCAAGATTCAGATTGATACTGATATTGGACAACAGGAAAACATGAATAAGATATAAAAGAGGATTATTTTTTTATCAGATAATTCTACATTTTTCTGTTAGAATAAGGGGATTGATCCAGCTAAACTTTACAAGTGTTAAATATCTCCACAGATGCAAACAATTATAGTATTTTTAGCTGGACTTTTCACATGAGTAAAGATTTCCAGTTCATGACCTGTACATTTGGATCTTTATCCTTCAGTTCTGGCAAATTTAATTCTATTAGTGTATTCCTTCTCTTGAGGTTACACTTTACACTAATGTAATATGAGCTTCAATAGAGGTATCAGTTAAGTGGTGAAAGAATTAGATTTTCTTGGTCCATGAAATATCAACAAATTATATGTGTATATTAAATAGAGCAGCAACTAAAACTTGCTGACCTTTCTTCTTGACTAAGTATTTCAAACTCACAAATTTGTAAATTAATTCAAACACATCTTTGAGAAAGACTAACACATTAGCTCAGGTGCCTTCATTTTAAATGGACAAAAACTTGAACAATGTCAGCACCTGGAAATGAAAAAGGTTGACATAAATAGTTAAAGCTTTACCACATGAGATACTGTTTAAAGACAGTGTTAATTAAAGAGTGTAAAACTTGAAACTATGGTCTCATCCAGCTTCTTACAGTTGACAAAGAGAGATACATAAACCACCTCAATAGTACTGTCAAGTGATTTAAAAAATACAACCATTTTTCATGCCCTAGCTGAAGTTGACTTGCTAAAACTACTCATTGGAAACCAAAAACAAAATAAGAGAAAAGAGAATCAAGGGAATTTCCTTTTTCATTGACTAAAATACCAGTCAACTGTAAGGAAGATAAGATAGATCCAAGACAATGATAGATGCAAATTATGCAGGTCTTGCTAAAGAAACTTCAATAGAGTGAATAACTGGTGTCAAAGCACATTTTAAAAGGCAGTAAAGACAGAAGAACACTGAACTGTATATAAAACAAGTCCTTAATGTTGATGAACTATCTCAACAGGTATGGATATACTTTCTATACAATGTAACAAAAGTCTTCAAGCAGAATAGAGTAGAAATCATTCCCACTCTTTTTATAAGACCTTTTTCTCCACTCTCCAGAATGCTCAGTATACTTTTGAATGTTTTACAAGTAAACATTATTCTCTGTTATAATAGTTTGCGTCTCTCTGGACTTCTCTTTAGCATAATGTATTCAGAAAATAAGACTTCCATTGTCACTTTATTACACATGCCCGATTTAAAAAATGGTTAATCTGAGGCAAATAAAATGACTGAAATCACATAGATAAATCGTACAGTTGGGAATAAAGGCAAACACATGATTCCCATAACTTGCTTTAACTAAAGGTTGTAATCCTTCTAAAATTAGCATTAACACTTAATCAAATTCAGGATGTAATTCCACTTGTTTATCAAAAAGAAATGCATAAAACCGAGGTTAATATCAACTTACATTCAACAGCAAAAAATGCACTAAATAGGATGAAACTGGAAATATGACACCTTGGCCATTAATCGTGATAAACAGATTCAATTAGGTTCTCAATGGATGACATGCCTATTAATATTACATAAATCAGTTTTGATAGACTTTCCTATCACTGACAATATTTTCTAGATTTTTCACAAAATTAAGAAGGATTATGTTAATCTAGTTTTCCTATGCTCAGTCAAATTTCTGAATCTGAAAAAGAGTCTGAAATAGTCAAGAGAACAAAAGTCTTTATCTTGACATACCTACAAGATAAGTCCAATGACAGGAAGATGTCAGCAGATCCTGAATCCTTTCAACAGGCTAACAATATGCGAGTGAAAAGGGACCTGAATAGTTCAGGACCGATATTTCAGAAATATGATGCAGAAATGTAGTATTGGAATACAATAAGAGTTAAGTTTGCTTCCTCCCGGAAAAATATTTTAGCTCCTCTCATCTTTTTTTTTCCCCTGCTTGTGTATCAATGATAATATTCCATCCCAGAGACCAGGGACCTTTTCCACTTACCGCTTTACAACCTCTCACTGTCAGAAAATAAATAAGCAAGAATATTTTCTAGTGCCAAGAATTTACAGCCTGATAAGACAAAATAAACAAGACAATGAAAGAAAAAAACATACACCAGTTTTCCTCACTATGAGATAGTTCCTGAAATAGGAACAGAATAGAAGCTTCCTCATTTAAGATCCAGTATCCATCATGCAAGCCTTCACGTTGGTTGTCTTAAAACAAGGCCATTTAGAACACCAGATTTTAGACAGCTCCAGATAAAACATATATTGTAAAAAATTACTTCAGAGACAATAAATAATCAGAATGTTCAACCTTAATTGGAACTCAGTTCTTTAATTTGGGCTCCACATATCTTGTTTTTCTTTTTCCTCTTCTTCACTAAATTTTGAATTCGAAGCCACATTAAGGAATTAACTCTGCATTCTATCTATTTACATATCCTGAGATTTAAATTGCACAAGAGAAAAATTTAAATCCACATTTGACTTAAGGTAAGGTTGTCAGTCAAAGGAAGGTAACATTTAAAATTAATCTAACATTGTTCAAAGACTCCAAAGCAGATTAAGTATTTATGGAAATTCCTCCTAAGTCCATTTTGAAATGGAGGAGAAGTGACCTTTTAATTCACCTGAAATAGTATATGTAGATATGTAGATGCAAATTATTCAGGTCTAAAATAGATATGTGCATTGGTATGGTGATTCTGGGATACTTTATATCCCAAGACTGACACATAACTTTGTTAAAATTGAAAGAATATACAGTGTTTATATATATACATTTTTTACAAATGTTATATGGTAAGTGTTGGCAATTTTCATGTCATTGATATCATCAAAAAACACACATGAGCTTTAAAGCAGTACTATTTTCAAAACATATTACATTTTAAAAATTATATTAAATGCACCAGAAAATTATTCAATGAAACATTCCCATACTCTCAGGGTGTCTAAATCCATACCTGCTAAATCCCATTGAAATACTCACTGATCAGGAAAGTTAGGGTTCTAATCTATTTTTACGGATGGGGAAAATATTATCCTTGTTATCATTATTGCTGGTCTATATTGGACATTTATTTATTGCATAACTGCATGCATTTTTACCTAATGCATTCATGTGCAAACATTGTGAGATTTTTGCTTCTATTGTTTTTGAGATAAGGACTCATTGCTTCAGCTTTATTTGTTTCCCATCAAATATGAAGGAATCATGTCAGTATGGTATTTGAGCTGTTTTTTACATATACCTCACTAGTAACCTGAAGGCAATTGAATTTGTGAGGGTTCATGCAATTCTTAATGCTGAATGTAGCTTTAGTAGTTAGAAATGGACAGAAAATGCTCTTAAAATTCAGTAAAGGAATTACGATTGCACAGATTAATGGACTGAGATAGAAAATTGTGACACATTAAAAAAATGTGCAGATCTCATCTGAACATACCTATACCAACTGATTTCAGGCGGAGGTGATCCAGCAGCTCTGCAGAACAAAGTTATTGCCTCTCCTCTATCTGCAGTGGCATTAAAGGATTTCTGTAGCAGAGCAATTGCAGGGGGAACTGAAAAATAAAACATCATGTCCTGTTAATGGAGAATTTTAAAGCACAAAGTAGGATCCTTTACTAATTTTAGGATTTATAGTTATGCTTAGGGATCAAGTTACAATACAAAACACTTGTTTTTACACAAAAAAATTAATATTAACAGGACTTTTATAATCTTTATATATATATATATAATTCATTTTAAAGGGTCTTGTTTAGCAGTTCTTCGATTTTTTTACATAAAATTTTAAAGTAACTGAGGTTATACCTAGCATGTATAAAACACAATATTTATGACTGGTATCATATGGTATTTAAGTATCTCAAATGAAAATGTATCTCTAGTCTTTTTTTATCTTTCATTCAATTATAAAGCTGACATACAAGCATGTACTGACACCAGACAGCAGGTTTAAAAATGTATGTAGTAGTCTTGATCATGCATATTTAATTCTTTTTACTGCATATTTCCCGGGCAGGGATATTACCAGTTTAAAAAGGTGAAAGGTGATAGAAACAGAAGATATAATCTATTCCTGAAACTTGTATTTCCAAAAATTTTAATTGTGTTAAGAGAGCAACAAATTTTGTCTGTTCTTGATAGGATGAAGCTATTACTAAAATTGTAATTGAAGAGAACATCTACCCAACAGAAAAAAATAGCAGTAATATTCAAGACAGAACAACTCACAGGCTCACATTTAATATTTCTGTTGATACAGTAATTTTAAGACAGCTGTTAAGACAGTAATTTTAAAGAAATCTGTTTCCATTAACTGCAAATAAACAAATAGAAACAATCCCAGCAGACTGGAAGGAAGGAGATATGTGGAAAAGAAGGAAGGCCAGGGAAAAGGAGAGGAAAAGGAGAAGGTAAGAGCTTCACAAAATACAGGTCTCTGCAAGTAAGATCGTCCTGTCAGCAGAGTTATCCTTTTTAGCTTTAACTTTCACTACAGAAAAGAAGGAGAAACAAGCAACCCCAATGAATTTGCTTGTAGGTTCCTCTTGTTCTTCCACAGATTTTTCTCACGAACTGTTAAGAACCAACTTCTGTTGGTTTACACTAAATATTTTAGCTCTAGTATTCTCCTTCAGAAGACTGCCCAGCTTCTGAACCTTAAATACATCAAATTATTAAAAAATACTGCACCAGAACAGTAAGTAAATGCTGTATTTTCACACTTACTAATGGTGTGCTGAAATTTAACTGTTTCACGGATCACTTCTTTCCTGTCTGAAAATGCATTGGCCATTACTCAGCGTACAAAACCCATCTGTTGAGCAAATTATTCCACGAAATAAACATCACTTAGAAAACATTATATACATTTTAGCCATTTTGCACTGCATTCTAATGTCTAGACCTGAAAATGTACTCAGCAACATGAAACAATTATTTGCCAGCAGTATTGAGTTCTTCACAGCTCAAAACTAGTAACTACAGGACTGAGACCTGGTTAAGCACATGACCGAAGCATTTCAGTCTTCAAGAGATACTGCAGTGGCATTTCATTTCAGACAATGAAAATGAAATATTATTTTTCCTTTCAAACATGAAATTTTATTTTATTTAACATCGATTTTTCTGGGAAGGGATCTGTTCATCTTTGGTTCTGTTCTTGAATGTATGTAGGATGGAAATGTAGTGTGAACCTAAAAGGGGAAAAGCCAAATGAAGCTATAGTGGCAAATCTCTCACATTTCAAGCTTAAAACAAAATGGTAAAATAAATCCAGCCACATTTAAGTGAAAACAATTATTTTTATTAACATCAGGGAGGGTCAGGAAGTCCATCAAATTTATGGAACTTCCCAGACAGCAAAGAAAACTTAAAGAAATAAATCTAATAAACACATTTACTGAGAGAACAAAAAAAAAAAGGTTTTGTTTTTTTTTTGGTTTTAGGAGAACTTGAATTCTTTTCTTGTATTGTCTATTAAACTATTTTTTTTGTAACAAAAACCTGTCATTTAGACATCACTCTAAATATGGGTGGAAAACAAATGCTATGTGAAAAGTTTAGTGTTGCAAGTAGAAAAAGATTTTAATCAGAAAATCTAGCTCAAATGTATGTCAATTTCTTATCCATTAAAGCACCCTAAACATTTCCATACATTAGAAACTGTATTTTATATATCAAACTTTGTTCCAAGATTTACTTTTATCTATTTTTGAGTAAAGCTGCATTCTGTTTGTATGTAATCTTTAAAGCATTAGGCCAAAAAATAACCAAAATAATGACTAGACAGCTAAAACTCAAAAGGCTTTCTAACATGTATTTACTTACTGTAAGTTGAATTCACACATTTTTTATGTTAAGTCTGTTTCACAGATAACTTCTTTTCTATCTGAAATTGCCTGGGCTACAGACTGGATAAGGAAATACCATGTCCCTGGGGCAATGAACCCCGACCCACATTTGTAGGCCAATAATCTAGGCAAACAGATTTTAAACTTCCTCTGCAAATTTATTCAGTTTTCTTCTTTTACATAAGTTAGTAGAGAGAGGATTTGCTTTGCATTTCATGGCCTTCACCATCAAACTACTCATCATGGTCTTGCAACACTAACCAGAACTCAGAATATTAATTTAATTTTATTTTTTTTACAACATTGAGATTTTAAAACTATTGCATGTGACCCGAGTCATAACTGCTGCTATGGTCAGCTAGTTTGCATGCTGTTACAGAAGAGAATATACTCTACTACTGTGTGATGGAAATGCTACCCATTTAATCTCTTCTTCCTGTTATTTACCTCTCTCCCAGATGTGAATCAGCCAATGTTATGTCAACAAACTTAGCATCCAGATGGATTTCTTCCAGAATGGAAGAAATATTTTCAAGATACACTATATTGTCTTTGTTAATTCCTTCTCTTCAAAACGAGATACATTTCTGTAATATTATCTTTCTGTGTAGTTGTAAGTGCCCATTATTTAACATCAAGACTTAAGAGTGTTTAAAATTTGTATCACAATTACAAAATGAGAAATTTGATTTTTAATGTAAGAAATTTGTTATAAATTAATTCTACTTGCTACTTCATTAAAAAGATAAAAAAAAAAGTGAAAAATGCTCAAAGTCACCTAAATTCAGTTTCTTAGGAAATCATTGTTAGTAAGGAAAGTAATAATATTTCATCTAGGTATATAAGTTAAAAAGTTTAATTTATTTCCACTTAGTCAACTGTTCCAATTTGAGGACATCACCTGCACATGTTACTTCATCAACTGTGAAAATTTCTGCTACTTAGGTACCTAAATATTGGTACAGTCACCAAAATTCAGGCAAAGAAAGAAAGAATCTGCAACATGTTCTTAAATAATTCAGGAAGTGGCTTTTCACCATTTTATTTTTGTGGTTGCAAGGTCTAATCCTTCATTTTATAATAGTTCTAGTGGTGATTAAGTTTTCTTGCTTCTGCATAGCACAAGAAACCATTCTACAGGCAAGTACCATCCACATGGGCAGAGATGACTCAGTTATAATTAATATGGCCCAAGAGGAAACTTACTTTTTGTTCTTAAATAGAAGATTCATAGGTTTCATCCTAGGTTTAATTTTCTCCTCTTCTTGAGAGGATTTGATCACATATCATCTACCCTTGAGAGACTGGTATTCATCAGTTTGCTTTCAGGCTTGGGCTGCTCTCAGCCTCTCACAATATTTTTCCACTCTCTCTGTCCTCGCTTTTTATTTGAACAGAGAGATAGAGAAACAGTACTAAATAAAATACATGTTGACAGAAGAGGTGATCTAGTTCAAACCTTTGCCCTGAATCAGAGGATATATGGGTCATCTGCATTATGGATAATACTCTAACTAGAACACAATGAGTAAAAGGATAGCTAATAGCTTCTGTTTTAATTAAATCTTTTTCTCTATTCTTGCAAATGGGAATCTGAAGTTTCACACTGTTCTACCATAGCTTACATTTCTGAGTAGTGTATTCGCATGTTTGCTGAAATAGAAGCAATATCAACTCTTTCTATATAATAAAGAAGATGCTTAGAAAGTATCATATTCATACACTGTTTGCACTAGAGAAACATCATACACAGAGAATTATGCTACTCTCCAAATAAATCAGACAAGTGACAATATCAGCCCCTATCTTCCTCCTGAAAATGTATTTCCTCTACAAACCCTAAATACATACGTGAAAGCAAAGCCTAATGTTACTGATTTAATTATTATTTTTATAATTCGCTATATTTACCTCTCCCTACAGACTCTCACAAACATATTTTTAAATATAAAATTAGGGGTTACACGATGTGCCAGCTCTCCTGAAGTATTCCTATTTCTTTGCTGTTGTTGTTTACCTGCACTTTATCCAGCTTTGGAGATCTTGTACAGTTCTTACTATGCACCTATACACTTACTGTGCACGATTAGAGATCTTAGATTTTTCTATTTTTCTATAGATCCTGTAGGCACTAGTGCAATATAAGCATCCTCCCAGTGAAGCCCTAAATTTGAATATTTTATACACACAAATATTGTCATGATTTTTTTCTTTTTCATACCAAGCTTTATTGCTTTTTGCNTAACAAACTTTTTTTTTTTTTTTTTTTTTTTTTTTTTTTTTTTTTTGGTGACACAGTAGAAATACAGCCATGTAGCTTTTACTGGCCTACAGATTGCTCATTTTTTCCCTTTGTTTTCCCTTTTCTTTTCTGAATTCAATTAACTCATAGGTTTTTCTTTTCACCAGAACACTACATTTTTTCTTTCTTTCTAATTTTTAATATTACTCTAAAGCTAATTTTAGGACAAGCTTAATACATTCAGTTTTATGTAGGAAAACCTATTTATTCCTATAAATGAAGCAGAAAATAGCTCTTAATTGATACCACTCTACATGAGCAACCATGTCAAAACTGTCAATTGGCAACCCCTTCTCCTCACAAAACCATGAATGAAGTCTAGAGCTATTTGAGTATTAGCTTTCTTACCTAGAGTCATAATAAATACACAGAGATCTAAATTTGTGGAGGTTATTCCCCAATGAAAGATGTGAAGTCAGACCATATTTCATCATCTGAAGTTTTAGGTTAAATACAGGCTCATTCTCAGCTCATAAATATCCAATAGAAGTTAAAGGTGTTCAGAACGTAGGTGCATATCCATGTACGTAAATAGCAGCAGAAGACAATATCATTCAACACTTTAAATGCTATCAGATGCACTGTTGGAACTCTACACAACCAAACCAAGAAGTAAAATTAATGCAGCACCACAATGCACAGAAAGGAAAGCAATTTGCTGGGGGTCTTCACACTGTGTAGGGCATGTTACATTCTGTCACAATATGTAGGATAATCACCAATTTGCTTGCCATTGTCTGTGTACTATCTGCCACAATCTAATGAATTCCGCTTCAAAGACTGACTATGTAAATCAAATAATAGTTGTGCCAGAAGCTGCTTTTTCTCTTGAAATTAACTGAGAATGCAACTTACATAATTACTTCCGTATACTGGTGTTTGCCAAGGAGGACCACTCAAGGACAAAGCATTTAAAACTCAGAATCTAATAGGCATGATGGAAGTAGTTTCATTGAAAAATTGACATTAAGCAGAATGCGTAGATAAAAATTGCCCTTTAGGAACTGTGTCCTTTCCGGACAATATAGGAAGAAATATTTATTTTTTCAATACGTCGACCCTGGATCCAACAGAGAGCTTGAGCTAAATACTTCATCTCATCTTAATCTATCCTTACTCCTTCTTAGAGGTTTATTATCAAATGGTAAAATGTATAATGCCACCTTTCAAGTAACTCATTATATATTTTACTCCTCATAAAAATAAATGTTAAAATCTATAAGGATCACCGTTAATCTTAATAAATGGTATCTGTGACTTTTGTAACAGTTAATAAAGTATGTTGAATGGATTGAAGGTGAATAACTGGAAAAAAAAATCCAGTGTGTGACATTTTAAGAGTAAATGACAAAACACTGAAAAATACAGGGTGAACTGAACTACTATATATTATAACCTAAAACTCAAGTCTTGCAGGGATTGTCAATGTTCCATGAATGATTAAAAACTATAATCCAACTTTTACATACTTATGTACTCTGATATGATGAAATGCAATGAATTCTATTTACAGAGTGTAGTAGATTTTTAAAAAATATTAAGCAATTACCTTTATAGGAAAACAATCTTAAAGACACCATAACTATATTAACCAGTTTAATCATGATTTTTTATGAACTGATATATTTTAAAATAGGCTATGAAAAACAAGTACAGCAAGAAGTCAATTAAAAAACTTTTACTTCTTACCATTCACAATAACAATTATATCCCGAAAGTCAATTTCTCCTCTGGCTTCCACTCTTCCTTCACATCTGTATACTCCTTCATCACTTTTATTGATGTTAAGAATTTGGAGATTATTATTTGCTAATACCGCAAATCGACCTAGAAAGGCAAGTAAGAAATTAAGTAGGATTAGTAAATCAAGACAATATGAGGAATGTTAATTTAAATGAGTAATATTTATGTACTTTCTCTGTACATTCAGAAACTCATTTACAAAACATTTGTCAATTTAAAAGTAAAATGTCAGCTAAGAAATTTGGGGTTTTTTCCCACTCCGAAATCCACTGCTATTTCCTAAAATTCCATCTGGATTTTCTACACTTAACTTCCTACTTACTCTGAGGAGTCATCAAATGTAAGATAAATATATAAATTATTGCAAAATTAGTGTAACGTTCATGAACACCTACACAGACTATCAAAAAGATTAAAGAGATTGAAAAAACATAAATTGAGTGATCTATAATAAAATAAATTATATATTCTTCTTCCCTCTTGATCTAGAATAGCCATCTGTCTTTGTGCCCATTTTACGGCACTATGCTTAATCATTTCTCCGCTTGCTTGCTCTCCTTCCCTCCTCCTGTTCCTTTGTTCATTCACTATTACTCAATCAATGACCTATCTCACCACAGTCTAACACTTCATATGAAGACATAATCCAAAACCACTCTACCTTCTGCATAGACTAGCATATAATAAAATTCAATAGACCTTTGGAGTTTCTTACGTTCATTGAAAAAATCAGATTCTGAGTAAGTGTTCATACACTTTCCTGCACATGCAGCAGCAAAATCATAATCTGCAAGAGTAAACTGAACCTGAATTTAAATTATTTGCTCCTTTCTCTCTGAGCTAGTGTATTAGGTTTACGTGGTGAGCTATTGGCAGCAAGAGAGCTGCCCTGTGCCAGACATAGCTGGTTCCAGCAAGCCCCAAAAGACCTACTGAGACTCCAGCTGAGCCCTGCAGCCAAGGTGGTGACACCTCTGTGAAAGCTTGTGTAAGAAAGAGCAAAATGTTGCGCAGTAACTGTGAGACAGACCATAACCCCAAGTCCCCATCCCCTTGACACTGCTTCAGGTGTGGCAGGTCACTGAGTTAGCAATGAAAGCGCAAATCTGAGCCTGGGAAAAAGGAGGTGGGAGATGTTGCCTTAATTATGTCTTTGTGTTTCACCATCCAACTTTATTTAACTGACAATAAATTACATTAATTTTACCAAATTCCAATCTGTTTTGCCTGTGCTGGCAAGTGATCTCCTTGTCTTTATCTCCACCCATGAGGTTTTACAACTCATGTTCTCCTGTCCTCCTGAGGAGGGTGAGAGAGCAGCTGGGTGGGTGCCTGGAAGCTGACCAAGGTCAACCCACCATAATTAGTCAATATTAATGGACTCTTTTGAGGAGAATTTCTTGTGTATGGCATGTGGTTTTTGTAGAACCTGCATACCTATTATTCAGCTGTCTTTCTTGTTCTATTTGACCCAGTGTCATCCTTTCAGTATTGGAGGATGATGAAATTTACTTTCAGTTTTTAACTAGCAACCAAGTGTCATTCTCTACTTTGCTTGCCTTTTTGATTCTGCTAGATTTTTAAAAACTTCCCACAACAGAACACTGATATTCAAAAACAGTGTTACACAATACTTGGTAGACAAGCTTTTATGTAGTTATACAGCTAAGAGTCTATTCACAGAACATATATACATACATATATATTTACAAATAAAACAGCTTTTTATGGCATGTGAGTTCTGTTTCATTAACGAGATCTCTATCAGAAAAACATAAGAAAATTCAATTATGTTTCACCTGATAGGGGTTTACAGGACATCAATAGCCTCAAAACATTTATGCTAATTATCTCTGGTTTATTAAAGTCATGCTTGAACATTAATGCCATTTCACAAACTACCACATACAAATTATATCAAACTTTTTTTTTTTCCTCCTGTTCCAGAGAGCTGTGATTCAAAATTTTTTGAAAAGGTGAGATCTAGCCCCTCTTTAAAAATTAGTAAACTTTTTTTGTTAACATAAATATTTAATGTGTGAGATGAATGAGCTGGCTGGAGATCACCTTTATTTATTCAAATGATGAAAAATGAGAGTTAGTAGGAAACAAAAACTATAGGTGTTGGCTGGATATCTTTTCAACTTGCATTGAAGAATAATATCATGGATATAGCGGGAGATGTTCTCATGAATAAACGTGGTATAACAGAAGAAAAATCTTTTGGATCCTTTTTCCACCACTAATAATGTCTACACAGAGACAAAATTAATACACATCATATTATAAGGAAACTGAAAAAATGGAATGTGAGTTGAATGTGTGACTTTCTTGAGAAATTATTGCTCTCCATGGTTTATCCCTTGGTAGGCTTGTGAAAGAACAGTTCACATTCCAGTCCCTGGAAGTGTTCAAGATCAGACTGCATGGGGCTTTGAGCAACCTGGTCCAGTGGGAAGTGTCCCTGCTGTACATGAAATTTCTACATTGGCTTTATGTACTGTAGAATGAATGGAATTTAATGTCCTTTGAAGCTTCAGAAATGTGCAACACAGAGCAAGTCACTAAGAACTCCAGATAAGATCTGATAAATGAAAACAGATCCATTCACTTCATAGCTAAAAAAATGTCCCTGACGCCCAATGGAATTATGAGTCAATTCAGCTCTTGATAACAATAGAGAAATTCTTAGAACATCCTCAGAAAACTATGCTTTATATACTGCTCTATTAAGCCTTATTAAACATAAAATGTAAGACCAGAAATGCTTTTGGAGGTAACTGTTTACCTAGTTTTTGTTGTTTGGTTTTGATTTTTGGTTTTTGGATTTTTAACTGAGGAATGATGGACAGCCATTCCCACAGCTTCTTACTTGCATCTTTGTTTGCAGAAATCCAGAGTCTATAAATCCAGTGATGGAGCAGATAATGCATTGGGAATAGACAGAAACTGATTCAGAATGGTAAGAGGCTTTTTCACCTACAGATATTTCAGCTATAGGCCTGCTACACAGAAAAAATCTTTAGGTTTTCCCTTCAGATTGTGCACAGGCCTTCTGGGGGGTGCAGTCTTTGGTTCAAATGGAATATACAAATATATATACTAGTAAAAGTGAAGAAGTTGCAAAACTGAAGTAGTCAAAAGCCTGTGCTCCAAAAATCAACACATACACAACTGAAGAATGGTCAAAAATATAACAGAAAAGCCATGAGATTACAGCAATTACATTATTTCATGCCTTCCTATTACACCAGTGCTACAATGCTTAATACCAAAACTGTTTGATAAATAAGCTACAATATATAATTAAGTTTGGATACGAAATTACTCACTATTTTAGCTTACTATGAACTAAATCCCAACATGAACAATTAGTTACCTTTTTCTTTTTTTTTTTTTTTTTTTAATAGACATTTAGAATATGACAGACAAAATTGATGTTATTTAATTTAAACCTTTAAAAGTAAGTTACAGGTACGGATCCTTTGCTGAAGATTTTGAAGCTGGAAATGTAATATGAAACTGAGTCTTTTTATTTCACAAGGCATGAAAAAAATGAAAAATGGGAAGATTTGGGTCTTTTTTGACCTGCATTATAAACCAATACAGACATTGCAAAACTCGCAAAGTAAACAATGTCTTATTCTTACATTATTTAAAACTCTACTTCCTCCCAATTATGACTGAGATCTTATTTGGATCTATATCAGAACGTAAGGGAAGTATTCTCCTATTTAAATTAAAACTGTTTTCTATTGTTCTATCTTTTCACATTGCAAGCATTGTGAAAGAAAATGGTTAATAATTTACACCTTGAAATGTAAAAACTTAGAATCTTTAGAATGTATAATTTTGAAAAAGAAAGGAAATGTTGCTTAATTGCGTTTTTTAATCTTACAGCACCCAGATCGATTGGGAAAACAAATAAAATGGCAATAATAAAAAACCATGAGAGCGTTCCTTGAGGCACTTGTACTTTTTCAAGCTCTGAGCTGCACCCTTGAAAAAGACTTTGCAAAATTGCCAAATCTTGGTTTGTTTTCAGAGTTGTTATTTTTCTGAATCTTCTATGTCTCACCTATGTTCACTGTTTCTGTGTTAAGATGACAGAAGGGATAGGATATATCAAATAATAAAGAAGTTTGATCAAAACTTTCTTTCATAATGGAGAGGAGTCTAACACTAAGTCCAGAAAACATCAAACAAGCTTTTTTTCTTCCCCCAGCAACTACTCCACATTTGTTTATGTGATTTCATAAAAGAATAAATACAACTTTTCATTTCATTTTGAAATAATATTATTTAATATCTAAAGAAAAATAATTTTAAGTGCATACACTGCAACCTTGAGTTTTAATACATGTAGAGATAAAGACCGATGAGAAAATTGATAAGGCAAAGAAGAGTATTGATAGCGCTGAAAAAACATTTCACATTTTTTGAGGGTGTAAATCACACATTCTATATGCTAATTAATTGTCTCTACAGCCTTAGAAATTGCATGTGGGGAAGGAAAGATTTATCTTCACCTATATTTATCAGTCTAGTTGTTAAGGAATCTAGTCAAAATGGATTGCCAATATCCCCAGTTGTTTGTAACTGAAAGGGTAGCCTACACACATAGAAAGTAAAATCTATATTTGCAATAATGCAAAAAACCTATCCACCTGAAAGTCTGAGCTAATGTGCAAGTATATCAAAGTCAATGCATCGTTTGCTCAGTGTCATAGTTTTGTATGCACAGTGTTTACCTGTGTATGTTTAAAAGATTTGTTCAACTCTTACATACATGGCAACCCAGGAAGAGTTCCCATGAAGCAACATTTGGACCTTCATGTTACATCTAGACAAAATTCACAATTGGCAAAAAATGATACTTGAAGGAAACCACTGCATTTGGATTCTCTGTAGACCACAGAACCTGGTTAAATCCTACTTAGGCTAATAGGCTAATCAAAATCCATCCTCCTCTATGTGATTAGTTTTCTTTTACAAGTACATTTTAATATTTATTAGAATATATAACTTAAAGAGTTACCAAAATACTAACTGTCAGCAGTAGTTGTGACTTCCTCGTTCCGATACAACCAGCTGACAATGGGAGCAGGTGAACTAGTAACACGACAAACAACTTCTGCATCTTCTCCCTGCCTGAACTCTTGTGGAGATATTATGTCTCGGAAAGTGAGCTTTTCTGAAAAGGAAGAAAGCAGAATGTAGTAAGCATTTTCCAGTTCATTTAGCATTAAAATTATCCATTACACCAAAGCAGATAAAGATGATTATTAAGACTTCTTATTGTGATAATACAGAATTGTTTCCATAATATAATTTTCCCAGATAAGACTAAAACAGTCCTGGCCACATAACTTCCCCTTTGTCTGTAGAAAGGATTTTACAATCATTTTGCATTATGATAATCGTTGTTTATTTATATAATCTAAGCATGTTTTATAAATTTATTTTTCATTGTTTTCAATGTTCCAGAGTTTAGTTTTGAAACTCTAGATTTTTAGAGGCCTATAAATTCAGGTTAGTAGTCTATTCACTCCCTTGTACATTTTATTCCTCCTGATCTTATTACTGAATTAAAACCTCATGGTTTTTTTCCATCAAGACTTCCAACAAAATTATTTGGAAAATTCTTATTAAAAAAGTTGAACTTTAGCCTCACTGACTTTAACAGTCAGTTAATAAAACATAAAAATTTGAAAGCCAGTGGGGAAATTTATAGAAAAACTTAAAATTATTAAGTCATAAAAAATTTGTAGGATTTTTTTGTAAATTATTTTTTCAGGTCTTTAATTATTCCAACCCTAAATAACCAAATTTGATATATAAATTTATTTGTTGGTTGAGTAAGTTTAGTATTATTAGAATTCAGTGTTCAAAGTCCAAGATAGCATTAATCCATCACCTCATACAAGATCTAACGGCAGAAACCTGACAGAAAATTCTAGAAGATTTTCTTGCACACAGAAGAAGCAAAATGACCTATGTTCTCTAGGATCAAGGACTGATCAGAGGACACTTTGGAGAACGTAAGTCAAAGATGCAACTCCATCTCCACCTTTTTTACATCGATACAAGCGCAGGCTCAAATAATCCATATAGTAACCACAACAGAGGGACCACACTTTTGTTATACACATCTGTCTAATTTTATAAAGTATTTGTATGAAATGTTTGAGGTAGTTGACCATATGTAAATCCAAAAGGAAAACTCTCACAGATGTTAGTGAGCACTGAACCAGACCCTAGAAGTATAGTGTATATTGCTTTTTCCTTGCAATACTTCACAAATGCAAATAAGGAAACTTTCAAATGTCAGTTCCAACAAAGTTTCATATTTCTTGTGTAGGTTTTTTGGTTTATCTAACCTCAGAATTATTAAAATTACCACATGCAAACGCTTCAAAAGATTTCACCTTACTCAGCACTCTGATAAAGAGTTTTAAGCATACAAATAAATTGCACAAAATTTGAAATCTTTTGAACTGCCAGCTTTCTAGCCATCATGTAATCTCTTCTGTCATCATCATTTTAATGGATGTTTTGTCAATAGATTTTTTTTAATTGTATGTCTTTTGTTATCTGACTTATATGTACCTTTCAGAAGCAGATTCTACTCTGTATTTTCTGTCTCATTGTAATTCCTCAGAGCTCAGTCCACTCAAAAACAATTCTTTTATGAATATTAAAAAACTACTGTCCGATGACATTAGAGAATAACTCAGCTGAAAGGTTGCTGGCATGTCCCACCCTTTCACCAACAAAGACCTTGCCTTTTATCTTCACAGTCTACTTGTTCAATGTATGATGTATTGCTTTTAGGCAATTTTTTTTTTTATCGATCTAAAGAATACAGTACAATATAAAGTTATTTAAGTAAATTAAAAAAAACCCACCCAAACAAAACCCCAAAAACTTCTCAGAGAAACTCTTACCACAATAGAATACATTTTCTTTCCAAATACACTCCTCAATTAATTCCTTGTAATTTAAATGCATTTTGGTTGCTTATCACATTAAGCTTCAAAGTTCTATGGCAAAATTTCATTTTAAGTCCAAGAATTAAAAACATTCACATAAAAATAACTAATTCAGTCTAAACTTTTCAAATGACATGTATCGTACTTCCTGCACTTTTATTTATGCACATATTTGTAATAGATTGTAGATGTATTTGCAATACAAATTAGGTTGACGTAACTTTTTTCTCTTATTTCCTCTTTTCCATGAAGGACATGCAGTGCACCCTCATAGGATGGTGTTCTAATATACAAAGGAAAAATTATCTACAATATTCCAAAAAGACCATGTACTTCATTTAAGTCTTCATCATAACGTCTATTAACTAAACTGCAGGAGATGCAATTATTCTGAATATAAGGTTCAGAGCCTGAGAAGGCATTTTGTAAGGTTTTATTTTCTCAATAGCTGTCTTTTAAAATGAATAGTGTTTCATTTGTTAATTGATAATACTTTACTTACGATAAATTTCCAAAACAACAGTAGCTTCTTGAGTTTGTCCTTTAGCATCTGTTGCTTGACACCGATATATACCAGCATCTTCTATATTTGCATTATAAATGGTTAGACGTGATCGAACACCTTCTTTCTGAACAACCACTCTTTGACTAGAAACAATCTTCTCTCCTTGTGGATTGTACCAATCTATGCTGTCAGGTTCACCAATGGCTACAAACAAAACCAAAAACCAATCCAACATTAGAATTTCAGGTAAACATTATGTAACACATAAGGCTACCTAATGGACAATGCTTATGCAATGTCAGAGAATTTTTAAATTATAAGAGTTGCAAGAAATATAACCTAGGTCAAACTGCAGGTATATGTACGATTGTTGAGACAGGAAAATTAGTAGCTCAAGGATTCAAGAGGAAAAAAAAAAAAAAAAAAGAAACACAGAAAGATATTATGCCTTAAAGTAAAGAAGGCTGTTTAGCAGTCTTTGGATCAACAAGTCATTTCATCAGTCAATTTGAGTTGACAATGTAGTCAGGCCATGTCTCATTGTCAGCGGAAGATGGCAACTCAGCAACATCAAGGATCTACATTTGGCAGCTGCTAATGCAAGCCCTTCTCCTCCTGACTGGTATCTGCCTCAGAAAAGACTCTTGGGGTGTCTTATTAGACTGAAGAGGATACTCAAGCTTAGCCTGGTAGCTTATTTAAATCCTTACTTTAGAGAAGTGAAATTTTTTAACTAAAGAAGTACCCTAACAGATCAAATTACTTGCACTGATATAGTAAATTCAAACTGAGTGACACAGAGTGTGAAATGAATGGTTTATACACTTGAAATGTGAAGTCAGTGATGATGATAAACTGTTTATCACAATTCTCAAAAGTCAATGTCATTATACAAAAAATATGCTAATTTAATATTGTGAATCAATTAATTCAGTTTCAAATTATGTAGGAGGATGAAAATCTAACAAAAAATACATAACTACAAATAAATTTAATACATACCTGTGCATGTGAAGAATTTGGATTCACCCACACTGAGCTCAACTTTGCTAAGTGAAATTGTAACTTGCAATAGAGCTGAAAAATATAGAGTACATTGTCAATACATTTTGGCATTTATCAGTTTAAATTTTATACTTTCAGATTTTGTGTTTTCTTATTTTATACTGTAGAATCTGTTCAACAAATCTGAAAATTTTCAGCTAAGCATTTTGCCTTTTGAATGGAAGTATATATATAGGTGGAGAAAACAATCAAAATAAAGAAGAACACAAAGGATAACAGCTTCACATCAAACAATGAAGACAAAATTAAAGAAAAAAAAGAAAAATTGATAGAAATACACATGAATATAAAACAAAAAATTCATTGAAAATTCAGTGAAAACAAAGTGACTGGGCACAATCAGCACAGAATGACCAAGGGCAAAACATGCCTGACCAACCCCACTCTCATCTAGGACAAAACGATTAGTTTTGTGATGAGGTAAGAACAGTGGGCGGTAACGACATTGATTTTGCCAAGGCTTTTGACACTACCTCACACAATATTTTTGTATTCAAGAGTATTAGGTATAAATAACAGGTAGCAGAAAATAGGGGTGACTTCTGTGGGTGGAAAGTCAGCAGTTGTGCTGTGGTAGGCACAGCAAGCTCTATCTGACTCCATAATGGACCCACTGATCCAGTTTGAAGACTTTGTGGACCTCTCAGAACATCAAGGAACAAGAATACCAGAGTATTAGCAGGTGCTCCATGGGAACATTTGGTAACATCCCTGAAGGGATTGTGCTCTATGCGAAAGTGTTTGCTAGAGCTAGTACACCCCCAAAAATGACCGTGGCCTGTGGATAACCCACAAAGAAACAGAGGAAATGATTTAGGCAGAAGCACCAATGGAAAAAATAGAGTGAGAAAGAAGGAATGGCAGAAATAAACCACTATGTCCTCAACCCAACTTCCCACATCACCTGTCTGAAGGGGACTAAGTGTAACCTGCAACAATGGTGTTAACATTGATGGCGACACCAGTCTGCAGCAGAGATTAGGAAGAGGGAAGGAAAGGTATCTGGAGACTGGAAAAGGGGAAATTGTTTTCCCTAAGGAAGGTGTTGTTTTCTTTGTTTCCCAATACTCAGATCAGTAATGAAATGTTTATGTCAATGGTTGATAGATAAATTCCCCTACTAGAGTCTGTTTTGCCCACAACAGTAATTTGCAAGTGATTTTCCTGTCTTCACCTTGATCCATGAGTTTCCTCACTCCCATCTGTAACTGGAGACCAGAAGCAAGTTGGGTATTATAGGGTTCATTCCTGGGATCTGTCTTATTTAAGACCTTTATCAATTATATGACAGATGTCATTGACTTCAAGAATGTATCAACAGGAACACCATAGTATTGAATGAGGATAAGTATTAAGTCCTGCACCTGGGAATGAATAACCTTTTGGGAGTCACACAACTGGTGAAGAGAGGCTGAGAAGCTAGGCTTGTTCAATCTGCAGAAGAGAGTGCTGCAGGGGAACCTAACAGCCACTTGCCCATAACTACAGAGAACTTGTCAAGAAGATGGACCCAGGCTCTTCACAGTGGTGTCAGACAGACAGATGAAAAGCAAGTTGAAGTTCAGGCTGAGTACAAGTAATAACGTTTTCATTACATGGATGAGAAACTGGAGCATATTTCCCAGAAAGATTATGCAACCTCTCTTCTTTCCAATTTCAGGAAGTTGGACCAGAGATCTTCTTAGGTCCCTTCAACTTTGAACTATCTTATGGTCCAGTGACCCTACGAGTAACTTACCCAGCACAGCCAGCATTATTGGTGAAGGGCTTATTTATTCAAAATAACTATTTACCCTTCAATAATCACAATTCCAGCATTATCATCATCCTAAGTAGCTGTAGCTCCTTAGCATCCATTATCTTAGAAAATTGGACAATAAATGTTCACAAACCAATAACAAGAACAAAGAGAGTAATGTTAATTTCAAGCTCTAATCAAGAAACAAAAATCAAACAGACAAAAAAAGGACTCATTTTTTAGAGAAGAAAATAATCTAAATTTTCATTCAGTATTATACATAGCAGACAACAGGGGGTGTATCTGAAGTTTCAAGAATATGGGGTTTTCAGTCTTGAAATACAATAACTGTGGTCTATACTTTCACCTCTTTGAAAACTGCAACACAAACTACATTACGTGTATACTCAATTTACCAAGCTCACTAGATTCCATGATTGGCATAAAAGTCCATGAGGACAAACGTCTCTAGAGGTGAGGGAGTATGATACTCCAAATTAACTAACTAACTAAGTTTAAAACCTGCAGAAACCCACAATTATTTGGTTCTATTGACAGCAAAAATTAAATAAAAGATGAGCACAGAAAAAAATCATTATTTAAGTAGCATTATGTACATATTAATGTGGCAATTATTACAATTAAGACAAGAGTGTAATGAAATATTTTTGCTTTTAACTGATGTCCCTTCACGTAATCAGTCTGAATTATCAAGAATTAAACTAGATTTGAACTTTTTCTTCAATAGTCAATCAAAAAAAAGCAAAGAAAACTTAAGATTATTTCAGTATCAGCTTGCCAAACTAAATTTAACAGAACTGGGTATTTTTACAGTAAATAACATTTTTTATGAGATGTCCTAACTTGTGGATATTTTACCCGAGGAAATCATCACAATTGGACTTCCTTTTTTTTTTTTTTAAGTATTATTAGCATTTTATATCTAAATATTAGTATTTTATATAAGTATATAAAGTATGTAAGTCCCAGTAAGCTTCACTTTTACCTCAGGACATAAAACTGCTGGATTGAAACCAAGGCATTAATAAATTCAGAGGTTGGGGAATTTCAAGAGATTAGAATTCGGGCATGTATTTCAAACCACAGACTCACTTCTACGGTCCTATGCCACTACTTGTCTGATACTATATTTTTATAGAGTTTTCAGCCTTGTAGAGTTGCTTCGGGAACATATATGTTAGCATTTCAGCATTATTGCTTCAAGGACAATTTCATTGCTCAGTTCCAATAACTGTAATAAGTGATGTTGAACTATTTAAATGCAATAGATTAAGCAATAAATGTCAGGTAGACTGTAAGGAATTGCATGAGAGGAGAAAAGCAAAGCTAGAGAATATTATTTTTTTTAGCAATGAAATAGATACTTGAGACTGTAAGACACTTTTGGCAAAGGGGCAAACTCCATTTAAAATTCTTAGCAGAAGTACAATTATAAATTCTGTGGATACATGCTAGCAACATCTCTGAAACCAAAAGGAAATCATATTTTCTACATATGGTATTTTAATATTTACAAAATGGGAAAATGTAAGACCATCTGTCCAAGTTCTTCCAGCCTCATCGCTTTCCTAGCTCTGCCCCATGTAAATAGAAAAATATTGCTTTATGCAAGCTAGAATGAAAAATAACCGCCCAAGTGATTAATCTAGCAATCTGTACTTATTAGGTAGTCAGGCAAATAGTCCAGTAGTAAGCTAGAAGAAGGCTCATTCCTCACTTACTGAAAGTAAAATATTGCGAAGAGGCAACACATCCACGAAGGTTTACATTTCTTCCAATTTTTTTTCAGAAAAAACTACAGAGATGCATCAGGTTATTATTTCAATCTCAGTCAATTAACTTTTCTCAACTATTACTTCAGCAGTCAGAAATACAAAAATACAATCCATCAAGCTACAGTTTGATAAAAGAAAGTCTGATTTGACCTGTTTCTGTGAATAATCAAGTAATCAGGAACGACACACCTCTGCTCTAAAGAATTTGATTGAAGTAACAGTACAAAACTGAGCTGAATTAAACTCTGTTAAGTGCACATACCCACTGGAAAGGAGATAAATGTTCTTTTTGAGCACATAAAGTTTGTGAGACTTGAAGTGTTTAAAAACACGTTATACATTTGTAATCCCTTGGGATTAAAAATAATGCTAAAAGTAATTTTTTCCTGTGTGTGAACCTGAAGTGATAACTGAATTCAAATAGCCTATCCAAACATATCTCACTCAACACTTTATCATTTAAAAGTACTTCTAGATTTTTTTCTCAATTTGTTTTAGTAGTTTAATAAATTACATCAAGTTTTCTATTCAGACTTGTAAGCACGTTATATTCTTCTTTTTTTTTCTCATGAAAAAAATTTATTAACTGACCAAATGATAGTCTATCTTCCATTAAATGGCCTTGAATGCTTGCTTGCAATTTGTTTTGTAGAAATACCTGAAAGACAAACTGCATCTGCAAAGCCAATAAACAAACTGTATGGATGCTACTTATTTTTCAACTTTATAGTGGGCAGGCTACTACTAAATCATAAAGCATCATTTCTCCAGTGTGTGACAGTACTAAGAGGTTAGCTACATTTTTAATTGCTTGACATCAAGTTTTACGATTAATTAAGCAGTTCAGAATAACTGAACTTTTCATTTCATCACATTAGCATTAATTTGGACTTCTCAGTAGGGAACACAGACCTGATGGAAAGATCCACAGTTTTATGTGAATCATTATGGATTTCTTGTTAAATTTCTCTCTTATAGAATACAGAGCAGTTTATTTTTAGGTAAACAAAACAGTCTTTGTGTCATCATGAATTCATTTCCTATGTCTGTTGAAGTGCCATTTTCCCTGATGACAAGAGCTAGAAGTCACATGAAGTTCAAACTGCCTTCTGGGGCATAACAGATTTGTAGGGGTGAAACACATGATTCAAGAGAATCAATACAACCCAGTTTTGTGCAACAATGGCACAAATACAGAAGCACAGACAGAAAATCCGCTGTTAAATACTATTTTCTATGACACTTGCAGCAGAAACAGTAAAATAGATGTTATTAATATCTAAGCAGAGACAGTATACAACTACAAAACAGGACATTGCTTAAACAAAGTCTGCTTGTTACAACTTTATTCACAAGACCTCAAACAGAAGTTACTCACTCCTGCCTCCTTAACGCCTAAGCCTCCCACCAAGTTTATAAATAAACATACAGGTACAAACATTGTGAGTTTTATAGAGACTTCCAGGTAGGTTGATATTGGGTGCTCAGCTCTCTTAAAACTTAAGAGAAGGGATAATGATATAAATAATTAATTATAGGTTTACAAGCCCAACCTTATTTAGATATTTTAAAGAATTTTAATCAATATTTAGTTCATATCCACATTTTATAATCACGGAGTGGAAGCTTATCAAAGAAAATCAAGATTAGAAAATATCCTTATTAAAAAAAGAAAACAAATCACCACAACACAAGATGCAAAGAGAGTGATACAAGCTCACTGCAAAACCTTAAAAAAATCGTTACCCTTAATAAACAGAAACAGATGGTAGTATTTAGTTGTATAGGAATATTTTGAATCTTAATAAATTGTAAGTGTGTTTTAATATGTAACCTCCTCTCATCTACTGTTACGCAAGGTTGGTACAGGGCTTCACAAGAAGCAGTACATAAACTGTATCATAGGGATACAGTATTGGTATCACAGATGTGCTGCAAATTGAAGGCACCCCTCACTAACGGGGAGAGGCTGGAACTCTTCAGCCTGGAGCAGAGAAGGCTCATGGGGTATCTCATCTATGTGTATAAACACCTGATGGGGGGAGTAAAGAAGAGGGAGCCAGGCTCTTCTCAGTGGTTCCCAGTGAGAGGACCAAGGGCAATGGGCACAAACTCAAATGCAGGAAATTCTGTTTAAACAAGCAAAATTTTTTTTATACTGCAAGCAACACTGGAACCAGTCGCTGATTCTCCACATCCATGGAGATATTAAAAACCTGTCTGGACACGGCCCTATGACACTTGTTCTGGCTGACCCTGCTCTGAGCAGGGAGTGGGACCTGATGATCTCAAGAGGTGCCTACCTGTCTCAGCTGCAATATGTGAGTCTGTGTGGTCTTTCTAACATAAAAATCTATCTCTCTGTCTTCCTGCTCCACTGGACAGTCTTTCGTTATACAACAGTAAATCAGATACAATGCAGAGAAAAAAAGCCCAAGCATAAGGGTGACATTTATCCATGACTGTAAACTTTACCTTAAAGCCACAAACCTTGGACACATTGCTGAAAAGAAGAACTCACACTTGAATGCCTCATATTTCCTCATAATATTTAATTTCAGTTTTGCTGAGGTAGACACTTTTGAGAACTGCATTTCTCCGTTGTTGCTTGGTAGTCAGCACAAGTTTGATAACGTGCCAGGACAGTAACTGAACTTGGACACTCTAATTGAAGAATTCATTCATACTGCCTTCAGAGCTGCAGCAGAAAACATGATACTGGTACCAGGCATTAGGAAAAACAAAAAGTCAAGTTGAATCGCTGCAAAAACTCTTTCTTCAAAAACAGCTAGTAGCCCAAGTGGTCATTCAAACTACAGAGGGGTACTAGATTGAGCTAGCATTCTTTCTGAGTACGTGACCTTTACAATCTAAAACCAAACAACATGTTTCTCAAATTTCAGGACAAAAGTTTTATGCAATGTTTTTGTTGAATGTCAAATACATTAACCCTTCAAATGATCATACAAACAATTCAACATCACTGATATAACAATGAGCAAAAAGAAAAAAACACTGTAATCATCTTTCTGTAGCAACCGGCACAGCAGACCCTGCAGGATCCTTTCAAGATTGTATCCTAAGGCCTGCACGTTTCAAGGTACCAGTTAATCAATGTTCCTTATGATTCTAATGAGTGGTAGAAAATGTTGTGAAGAATGGATTTCTCTACGTCTCACAGTAGGAGCCAGGAGTTTGCGCATTCTTAAGCAACACACAATCCATCCTCACAAAAATGTCTGCTTCAAGCAGAAGACTCACATAAAGTTTGTTTTTGATGTGAAGTATGTATTAAGAGATTTCTCTAAAAAAAAAAAAAAAAATAGGTGCTAAAACCAGTACTCTAATAAAGATAGGGCAAGAAATCAGATCATGGAATCAATGTATCTTGAGTGATTTAAAAGCAAGAGAACTTTGCAACAAAAGGTAATCCCCTCCCCTCAACTCTCACCAGAAAAATGCTTAAATTTACCTTTTTGTTCAAAGGGTACTAGGTGAGATTAACAAGCAAATAGATGGACAGACACAGCAACCACTGCAATTGCATAAAACTTCTCTTTTGGCAACTGTTGCTAAAAATATAGTAGTCTCTATAAAAGGTACCAGAAGACAGCAAATAGATTAAAATAGGAAAATATGCAAACTGAATTCAGCAACAGTAACAGTATTTAGTTAATTACATCTTGCATAAAGCACACTGACTAATTAATGTCTGTAGCTGAACAGAGAGTATTTTAACCTTGATTCCAAGAACTTCTAAACAATCAACTGGGTTGGTTGGGGTTTTCCCATGGATTTGTCTCTTTTTCATGTGAAAGGCAAGACATTACCAAATTGAACTGTTTCAGAGAAAAGGACTGATAAAATCAGGATGATTCTTTAATACAAGCTTAAGCCGTTCATTGTAATTTCTTGGAACCACATCATGAAATCAGAATAACGACTTCAACTACACAAACCCCTACATTTTAAATTGTAAGCATTGACAAAGAGATTGTGTAAATGTGACCCAAGGATGTCTGTTTGACATCTCGAGAAAATTAATTAATAGCTCAAACAAATATGAATTGCACCATTCACTCTGTTTCTGAAATCTGCTGTCCTATTGAGGACAGATGTCATCAGAGCATGGAGAAATGGCTACAGGGACTTCCTGCCACAGGGTACAGAGTTCTAGACAGTGTCTAAATTAAAATTTAAGGAATTGCAGCCTTTCTCTTGGCACTAGTCACTTTGCCGTCATGCTCCTTATAAAATGTATGTGTTTCCCGAGACACTCCAAATTGGCTGGAATTTTAATTTATGGAGTCATCATTTCATTTGGTAGAGGTTACTTTGAGTAATACTTTTTTATTTTCTCTTTCTTCCACCAAGTCCTTGAAAAACTTGCACCGACATTTTGATATACAAGAGTCCACAATGCAGCACTCAAGTTTTCCATTATTACTAATATATCCAGACTTGAAAATATTATCAATGGGGATTGAGCTTAAGAGCAGAAATAGTATCTGCATCAGCCACTAAGCTTCCTTACTATAAGAAAATTCAATTCTGCTTATAAGAAAAGGTACTGGAAGCATACAATGGAGGATTAGCAATTTTGATACATGTTTTCTCTACATATTGCTTACTTTCTGGTTCTGGAATTTAAAAGAAATGTAATTAAAATTGTTACAGTACATAACTTACAGAGTATTTAGACAATATTATTCAGAAACATCTTGATATATAATTATGATGCTATTATACTATTGAAAACATATTGATACTGAAAAATCAGAAATTACCTAAACAATGTTAAACAATGCCAGATTGACAGCATTTAAGGAGATTCCTCTACTTAGTAATCAAGTCAAGTTACTCAGCATTCATTAAAAATGATAGTATTTTAGAAAAATATTTCTTCGTCAGAAAGTCTTTCCTCAAATGCTTAAATCCTGAAGAAACATGAAATTGTATCTAATAAATGGCTATCTAAAAATGCCTTAGAAATCTTTGTTATAGAAGTGTGACTGTTGGAGATATCACACCTGTTCTGTTCAGACCAAATTTTCTCTGAAGCAGTTAACATCACAGTCCTTTGCAGACAATACACTTTTATGCATAAAACCTCCATAATGCTGAATGTTCCCAATACATTTTTAACAAATAGCTTATCATTGCACAAAGCATATTTAATTTCTTTTAGAACTTGTCTTTCTGCCTCAGTATATAGATCAATATAATAAAATAAATGAATATTAAAGTAAAGAAAGGAAAGGATAACGTATGCAGGAAATAATTTCATTACCTTACAGGTAAGTATTTCTATTCAGCATAAAACCTGTCATCTGTATGAACTCCCAGGCTAAATCTGGGATGGTTTAATTGAGTTGTGAAATTTGATTTTTATTTTGTATCTCTGCAAAAATGAGATAAAATCACAGAATTATTTAGGTTGGAAGTGACCTCTACAGGTTATCTTATTCAACCTCCTGCTCACAGCAAGGCTTACTTCCAAATTTAGATTAGGTACCATGATCAAATAAAAAATTTCTCTTTCATGTCTGGTTTAGTTTAGAACCTTACATTTGAAACTAAAAATATCGAGATGAAAATTTAAAGAATTAAAATCTGCTCTTCATTATGTCAATTCAGTTAGGAAACTGGAAGTGTCCAGCAAAGGGTTATGGTCAGGGGTCTAGAGCAAATGTCTCATGTAGAAATCATGAGGGAAACTGGCTTGTGTGTTCTGGCAAATAGAAGGCTAAGTATTGAGCTAGTAAGTGGCTACAATTTATTGAGAAAAAGAGCTATGAAGGTGTCAGACACAAACTCTTCTCAGATGTATGGTTGTTGGACAACTTCATAATTGGCAATACCACAAACTTTGGACCTCATAAGAAAAAAAAAATCACTAGAAGACAACTGCAATATAGAAAAATGTTGTGCAGAGAAGTTGTGGTGTATATCCTTGCAGAGTTGACTAGACAAAGTCACGATCCAATTGCCTGCTTCTGATAGTCCTGCTGTAAAGAGATTGGAAGAAATGACCTCCAAAGATGCCTTCCAACCAACATTTCTATAATCTTATGATTCTAAGAGAAGCATCATAAAAGTTAGGAGTCAGGAAGACAAACTAAAATAATTTTGCCTGTCAAAGTAAGAAATAGGCACAGATAATACAGTTGATAATCTGAACAGATGATAGCTCAGAGAAAACCTCTCAAGAAACGAACTGATTTAACAAGCTAATAAAATCTGAAATAAGTATCTTTGACAAAATATGAAGAGTCTATCCCATGCTAGATAAAAAAATGTTTATGCTAAGCTCAACTGTTGTATACATCCATTTTATATCTACGGGAAAAAAACTTAAAAGTTTTTATTTAATGTTGATGTTAGTCTTTTTTCTCTTCCTGTAACAGAACTTATCACTCCTATATGTAAAGCACCATAAAAAGAGTTAGTTCTTGTATAGGAATCACTAAAAGGAATCAAGTATCAGGCATTTTTCATAATGTTCAATCCTAACATCATGTTATCAAAACTACTATTGATGGAATAACTATTGGTTGCAACCAGTTTTTCTGCTGTTTAACTGAACATTCAACAGGTATCACTGAAGGTACTCAACCAAACATTTGTTTGTTAGTACCAACTAAAAGCTGACAGTCTTCCTCTCCATATGTCAAGCAAGATTTTTACTGATAATATAATATCATTTTTAGCCTTTGATACATGCAACTAAGTCATCACTAGGACAACAGGAAATTAAGGTATAGTTAAAGAGCTTTAGTAATATGTTCTGAAACTATTATCCTGATACTAGTCCTATGATTAAGTCAGTCCTCTTGGACTTTAATAGTATCGATTGTCTTTGGCAGGATACTAATACTTATTTAAATATTGAATTGCACACAGATAGCAGAATGCCTATAAAAGAAAAGCTAATCATCTATGTGTTTTAAGAAATACTAACTTGGCCCCACCTATGACTGCATGGGTGACATTCCTGTAGAAAAAGGCTAGGGAGGATGGTACTTATAATTATTAAAATAAAAATAGTTTTGAATGTTTCCAATGCCTTTCATTAAAAGGATCCAGAAGTTGCATTAGAAATTACCCTGAATACAGACATAAGAATCTTTGATGAATGTGCAGAATCAAGTAAATTTCAAGTTTCTCAGCAATTACATTTTCTGTTCAGTTTTGGATAAAAATTATAGTACTTATGAGATGTTGCCAGAAATGTATCATTTGTAGGCTCAAATGCATTTTTTTACTGGTTCTCTTTGAGCAGAGTACTTAGTCTCCTTAATAAGAGGGTTATCTATAAAGGCAAATGTGTAGCTTTGACCTATGAACTAGAAAATGTCGGCATGTGACAAACTTGCCTTTGTCTGCATTAGCCAGCAGCCCAACAGAACAGAAAACCATCTGGGCTGACCTGCCCAAGCCCATGCTGTATGAGTTTCAGAAATTTTATTTTGGACAAGCACTTGATTGGTCCTGTGAACTGAAACGCCTTCAGTGGGTAAGAGATCCTTGGCTGTATTTCAGGAATGTATGTTTCGGTTTCAAAGGAAAATAGACCAGTCTATTCGCTTTGGGATCATTCTACAATATGTCAAACCTTGGTAAGAATGGATATCTGGGAAATATGCTCCTAAAGCACATTGGTGACTAAAACTAAAATGCTAATGTAGAAGCACCCTATAATTTAAAAATCAGAATTATAATAATGAGAACTACATAGATCTAGAATTATAAATTAGGATTTTAAAAATATTTTTTCATAATCTTAAATAGTTTTTGGTTCAAATACCTTCACTGAACCAATTTACTTAAAAAGAGATAAATATTTGCAAAGTTTTATGATACTTTTGAGAAAAAGACCTGAAACTTCAAAACTTAAATATTAAAAAAAGTGAAAGAATAGACATTATTATCAACAGGTACTGGAGCTATTACTGATGAAGAAAAAAAACACTTAAAAATTTAGTTAATCTACCTCAAAGGAATGACTGCCTATTATGGAATTATAAAAAAACTTAAATTATTGCTGTTAATACAGTTAAAATATTCTGTTTGACTTGTGGAAAAATGTCAGAATCATGAGCCGTGTCTGCATTATAAAAACAGTCTTTCGCATACATATTCTTTCTGTTCCAAAAAATTGAGAGTTCAAGGAAATGCTTATAAATAAGCGACACTGCCAGAGATCATAAGAAAACAGTCTTGCTTTTTAAGATCTTTCTTTTAACCCTTAAGCTCTTTGATCTTTGAATGCTATTGTATGGGCATTAGCAAGTTCCCATCTTTAATTATCTTGATTTAGGAAACTAATTTTCTCTCAAAGGATTGCTCTGAAAGCTTTCTAATTGAGAACCAACAGGGTTACAATTAATATGAAATTACCCAGACAAATTAATAAGTAAACTATCTCATGTGCCAAACAACTGTAAATTTTAAAAATAATTTTTTCATGACATTTAATTCATATTTATTAAGGCTGCCATAACTCCTCAGATTAAATCTTTTACTGGTTAATTTATGACTAATCTAAAGCTTATAAGAATTTTAGGTATGTAAGCACAAGTAAACCCTGCATTCCAGACTAAAACCCATAAAACAGGCCAGGTCAGAGGTTTAGCTAGCCAATACTGCAGTTCTTAGAGCAGTTAAAAATGAGAATCTAAATAATCAGCATAAGTTTGTACCTGGTTCTTTTTTAATTTCTGCTCCAAAGTGTCCATTTGGTGTCCAAAGATCTATTTAAAGCATTCAATTTTAATATTTCCTGCAAGATCCATACAGTTACAGCACCTTCAGTACCATCTAAGCACTTAAAACTTCTGGCTTCCTCAACAACTGCTGACAATTAATTACATTATGTAATTATACTTTTCCAAAAAGGAATTCCCATTCTTAATTAGCGCCAGATTCTTTTCACTGAGCATCTCTTCCTTCTCCTGTTACAACATTGTATATAATAACTTCTTCTTCCCTTTTTCCATTGTCTCCTCATTTTATAAAATTCTACAATCAGACTTTTCTCTAACTGAAACATAATGCTCAGTCAAATCACTGTAATTCATCAGGCCCTCACAGCTAACTTACCATCAGACAGAATTTCAGAAGAAAGCAGAATTGCGATTCTGAGGTATGCTTGATAACTCATCTTTTTAAAGATGATACTTCATAAAAAAATGGTGTTTGGGGTTTTTTTCCTATGTTATGTTATTTAGGAATACACAAGGAATAAAGATAATTTGTATTTGCTACAAGACCCAAGCAACAGATTTTATTATATTTAATTACAGAATCAAATGCATATCAATTAGGATTGTATTTCCACTTCCACTACCAAATCCCCCAACAGAATCAGTATCAAATAATGCTGTTGATCACTGAATTGTTTTGTGTACCAATACTAGTATCTATCTCCAGTTCTAGACTTTTTTGTTTTAGTTCCCAAAGAAGAAATCTCCTGTCTTCCTACTCCCAACTCTCAATAATGTTAGATGTATCTATTCTATTAGAAATTCCATTCTTTAAAATGCAAAACAACCAGTGACTCATTTTTTAGTTTTTTTTTTTTTTCCCCCCAAGAAACAACTTAGTGAAAACCAAATAAACAAATTAGATCAAAAAAAATCACACGATGATGATCACAGATACATAGACTGTAATATTTGCATATGTGGAAAACATACTGTGGGCTACATACGCTTTTATATATCTCTGTATACATCTACCTATATAGATATAGCTCTATCTTTTTTTTTTTCCACCACTGATTTACAAATTGTTTTCTCTATCTACAATCACTCATATAAATATTTCCAAATGTACCTTTCAGTTGTATTGTCCCTTCTCTTACCCCAAAAAGTCTATGCTACCTTCTTTAGGTAAAAGAAAAGGCGCACCACAAAGCAGGACCATTGATTTCAGTGGCAATAAGAGCCGATGCTGAATTAAACTAATTAAGCAACTTGTTTCAGGTTACACATGACAAGTTGCCTCCATAGGAAGAGAAATTGATGTCTTTGATTCAATCTTTAATAGAACTTCATCTAAATGACATATTCATTCAGAGTCAGTTGACCTTCTTCCAATGATTCTGCTGAATTATTTTTCTCTACAATAAATAGTTACCTAAGAAACTGAATCAATACATGAGAATTTCAGAGGACTTACTATAGCATCCAAAATTATGGATGGAAATGACTCGTTGATGGGAAAGGTAAAAGAACTAAAAGGTTGTGTTTGTGACAAATCATAGGCTTTAGTTCTGTTTTTTCATAGAAAGCAAATCAGTTAACCCATCACCTCCCAATACCGTACGGTATACTTGCATATGCAAATACATTTACCTCCTGAAGAAAAAAACACAAACTTACATAGCAAGCAGGAATTAATGCAAACACACACACAAAAAATTATTTTAACAGACAGTACAAATTACATGACAAAAAGTATTATAATTCATTAAACTACATTGCTCAATCAATATTATACCAGTAGTACCCAAAAGACATTTTCCAAACATCTCTTCCATCTTCCTCCATCTTGTTCTACATGATCTCTCACATAAAAATAATTTTCACTTCCAGCATATAAACCTCTAACATATTATTCCAAAGCTTTGTCATGCCCCTTAACTAAAAGGCCTTTCTTAGAAAGGCAAATATCCCGCTGCATATTTCCAAGAAACTCAGAAGCATAACTGTATCAGTAAGGCCTCTATGATTGTGTCAGGTCTGGCTGAAATTGGCCATTGAATTTTATACTTAAGGGAAATGACAGAAAAAACAATTGCATGAGCCTTGTTTTCTAGGTGTGCAATTTTGTGCAGTTTAATTGTATTTAATCAATTTGCTCAGCCACATAAAATGTAAATACGTAATGGTGGCCAAAAATAGCTACTGTGCCAATCCACTCAATCATAAGCATTTATTGTTAAATTACTGTACTGCCAAACCTCCTATCAGAAGTGTCTCTTAGTATGTGTTCAGTCTTTTTCAAGACTTAGTTAAGCTCAGTGAATGCACTCTCACAGAATGTACAATTACTAGATTCAGTCTCTAACCATTGGTGTGGCCCAGTAAATATATTTGCCACTGCTGGGGACAGGCATTGGGCTGCGTCAGGTCCCAGAGATGGCTGGGTTGCCCTTGGTCTGAGAGGGCTGTGCTGGGTTTAGCAGACACTCCGTGGCCACGGCCCCATGACCGTGGCCCAGCCCATCTGAGCTCCGGCTCTGTGAGTGCCACCAAGGGAAGGGGCTGATAACCCCAAGCAGTCCCTGCTGGATAAACAGCTCCTGGGACCATGGGACAGCTTTCACCCTTTCCTCCCATTGGCACAGTAGGTAGAGATAGGAAAACAAAGGTAAATCCACGTGTCCTCAAAACTGAGTAGGAAGAAACATCAACTTCACGATGCTTTTGAAATAGGAAGATGAACTCACACTCTACAGGCATTGAACTCCTTCTGGAAAAGACATCAAGATACTGCTGGCTTATCATAAACAGCCTTACCTTCTCTTCCTGAGTACTGAAGTTGTCAGCCTTAGGATCTAGAGGATAAAATGTATCACCAAAAAGTGATAAACCCCAGGAAAGTTTTATATAAAATAATTTTGAGGTGACTTTTTATTAGTTGGGACTACCTAGTTGGGACTACCTAGCAGTAAAAATGTAATGGGACTAATTTATGCTCCATTTTGCCCATAACAAGATTTTGAGTATCAACACATAAGAGGATTTTAATTTGGACCACCCACTTTTAAAGACAGAATCTCTGCCTCAAAGCCACAAGGTAATTTCCAGTGAAGTGCTCTCAGTCCCTCTCCTGAGGGTGCTTGCTTTGCATAAATAATTAAACTTATAGTGAACAGAAATTGGAACCCAGGTGTTCTCTCTTTTACATGAGTATCTTAACATACTACAGAGCCATTCTCACCTTCAGGCTGAAATTTGCGAGCAGCATTCATAGCAATTATCTCCAGATATACAGTTATTTCAGTCAGATGTGATGTGATGCCCCATTATAACTTCAGGAAAAATGCGTCGTTCTATTTTTTTTCACTCTGAATATTCTTTTTGGTTCATAAAAGGAAAGTAAAATAACAAAGGGATTTTCAAAATTCTTCATTAATATCAGTTAAATCTAGCATACTTTTTATACAAATCTTGTTTAGGGAAGAAAATACTGGTGAGGCAGAAAGCTCTGTAGGGTAATGAATTATTCCAATATGGAATGGAAATAACAATACACTTGTCGCATGCTTCTGCAAATGTTCAACCTTTCCATGCTGCAGAAAATGGAAAGTATTTCTTTCACTTATATAATTGATATTTTGACTTATTTTATGAGCCTTTATATTATGAGGTCAGTGGCCAGACATTTTATTGCTTTCTGATTAGCCCCCATACCTATGCTGTGTATTCCTGTAGGACAACTTTTTCCTACATACATCCCTCAGAGTGTAGGTGGGGAAGAGATCACTGTTGCCTGCTACTAGCAAAATCAGTGAAACCAGCTCCAGGACCTAAGCACGATATGGCTCAGCAGAGTTTCCCAAAACTGAAACAGAATTAGAGACGTTGTCTGACATAAGATGAAATACTAGAAGTCTTTGGAGACACTATCTCACTTATTCACTCCTTTCCAGGTAATCTCTGTGCATCAGTTTAAATAATAAAATAGATAAAATATTAAAACTTAATTTGAACTTTATAGACTATCTAAATCACTATTAGTTATCCAAAACACAAGCTGCAGACCACAATGGTCTACTGTCTACATTACTGCAGTGTACTAGAAACACTGTGGGTGTTATTCACCTGGCCAAAGGACATATAGTCAGCAGAAGGAAACAAATACCTTTAGAGCCAATTCATTGTATCCCAAAACAGGAATCTAAGACATATCAGTTGACTCACATCTCCAAGAGCCTTTTCTTTTTTTCTTTTTTGTAATTAGCTGCTAAAGAAACCCAACATGCATAGTCTATTGCCTCCCAAGAACCAATATATAAAGATATTTGATATATATTTGTGATATCTATCTTGATATATACATTTCATATATGACTCAACACATATTGATAATTGATATATATTACATATGTATTTATGCAATAACTTAAAAGATTCCAATATACAGTAGTACTGAACATCCAATGTTTGAAAATGAGACTATGTTTCTGTATGTTTTGACGAAACGTGCAGAATCCTTGGTTGCATTAGAAAATGAAGGTCTATTCATGACTGAATATATTAGGAATGAAATAATAGTTCTTACATCCACACACATATCTATATTCATGATGTCTGATTTTGGCTTTTTACTTTCTCATACATTACACATTGCCTGGCTAGATTCCTTACCGTTTCATTAACACAGTCATCTTTACTAAATATTACTTAGGTTTAATCACTAGCTTTTTGCACACGTCCATGAGGCACAGACCAGCAATATTCACTTGGTGTATTTCTCTACATACTAAATCATAACCTTATATATGACTCAGTACTGAGTTTCTCACATAGAATCATTCAGGTTGGAAAAGACCCTTGGGATCATTGAGTCATACTATCTGCCCTACTTTATGAAGTTCTCCCCTACACCATATCTCCCAACACCACATCTAAACAACTCTGAAACACATTCAGGGATGGGGACTCAACCACCTCCCTGGGCAGCCTCTTCCAATGTCTGACCACACCTTCTGTGAAAAGTTCTTTCCTAATGTTCAGCCTAAACCTACTCTGTTGCAGCTTGAAATCATTCCCTCTCATTCTATCACTAATTAACTGTGAGAAGAAACCAGCACCAACCTCTCTATAATGTCCTTTCAAGCAGTTGTAGAGAGCGATGAGGTCTCCCCTCAGCCTCCTCTTCCTCCAACTAAACAGTCCCAGCTCCTTCAATCGCTCTTCATAAGATTTATTCTCCAGGTCCTTCACCAGCTTTGTTGCCCTCCTCTGCACTTGCTCCTGCACCTTGACATCTCTCTTGTGTTGAGGTGCCCAGAACTGGACACAATACTCAAGGTATGGCCTCACCAGTGCTGAGTACAGGGGGACAATCACCTCCCTACTTCTTCTGGTCACACTATTTCTAGTACAAGCCAGGATGCCATTGGCTTTCTTGGCCACCTGGGCACACTCCTGGCTCATGTTCAGCTGCTTGTCAACTGTAACCCCCAGGTCATTTGCTGCCAGGCAGCTTTCCGGCCACACTTCCCCAGGCCTGTAGCGATGCGTGGGGTTGTTGTGGCCCAAGTGTAGAACCTGGCAACTCCTCTGCTGTACAGTTTATAGAAAAAGGTAAGGTCCAGCAGCTTGAGCAAGAGGCCAATGCTTGTAATATCAAAAACTCTCATTCAAATCACTCTAAGGAAAAATGCATAAAGCCAGAAACACTGGAGTTCTTTTTTTTTTAGTATCATACATAAATATTAAAACTAGGTATACAAAAAAATAAAATAAAAATACTTTCCTAATTATAAAGAATTTCTCCAGAAATTGCCATAGACCTTTCAACATACTTTCAATTTTTATGAGTATTTATGTTGTCTACTGAACTAACAGATTAATAAATAATCCCTAGTTTTACTTAACTGACCTAATCCATTATGATTAACCACGACATTTTTTACAGCTCATTGCCTAAGGAAATCCAGGGAGAACTAAATGACTAAATGTTCCTTTCCAAAGTTTGGATACATTGTGTAGTAATTGCTGACATTAATTAAGTACTTGTCCACATATATAATAATATATATTCTTTTTAAAAAAAATATTTTCCAGGGATAATTTCACTAATAGCAATGACTGGGACCTAAATTTCAGCTCCACTGCTGACTGATACAGAAAACTGACTCAAGGAGGCAGTAATACCAGAAGATATTTTCAGAAACAGATTATTCTTGGTTGCAGATCCTAAACCACAAAGAATCTGAATTAAAAAAAAAAAAAAAAAAAAAAAAAAAAAATAAACCCCACACAACTATGTGAGAAGAGGCCAAAGGGACAAAGGGGCTAACAAAACCCTGAAGATGTTTCCATGTCAAATATAGAAATGGGGTTTATATGTGGAACTGTTCCTGTAAAAGATTTATCAAAAAGAAATACTGCCTATGAAAAAGAGGTTGTTTAGGGCTGGATCTCAGAATCAGGTATGATGGAACCAGATACCATTTTAACACCTTGAATGGAAGCTGTTCCTCCTAAGTTACCAACCCTTACAATGAGTTTGAGTTCCACACTAATCAGTCGGTATCAAGACAGCATTAATGCATGTCAAGTGTTGCTCCTCTAACTGTGAAATGTATCTTCTCCAGTCTTCCTCATCCTACAGATCTCATATAACTGGAAAATCACTTCAGTATATCAAATCAACTTGAATAACCTAGCCCACGCAAATAACCCCATGAAAATTGAATATAAATGTTACAGTATATGCATAAAACTAATTTTCATTCCTTTGGTGTTCAATTATGAATCCATCTTGAAACTATTTACTTTTACTAAGCATAACGAAAACAAAAATCTATAAACATAAGATAGTCTAAGCTAGTTTAGTTAGAAGTATCACATGAGGAAAAGATGCAGTCTTCAATATCAAGCAAACAAGTGAATACGGTCCAGATTACTGTGATAAAACATAGCAAACTGAATGAATTGCCTTGCAGTCTAAATTATGTTAAAATATTTGACTAAAAAGACTGTTCTTTTCTTCTTTCATATTTAATCTTCTGAAAAAAACCCCAACATCATAAATCAAATACTTAATTGCCTATATTCACAATATATTACCACATGAACTAATGGCAGGTGTACATCACCTTGAATTATGCAGACTTGCCTTAGTCAAATGGTAAGCATCAACTAATAAAACGTAAATAAGCACTAAGCAGCAATGCTATCTTAAATGGGAATCCCCTGAAAAGCAGATGTTTGACCAATACCTGTTATTTGTAGAAAAAGGTTGTGAATGAATTGAAAAATTATTCATATTCCATTCAATTTCCATTACATTTTTACCATATAAAGAGATAACAGCTTTCTTTTCCCCGTAAGCTACATGCTTGGAGAAAATACAGTATGTGCATGTATTTAATTGATTATGACATTTTACTAGAACACCAGTTCTTTACACAAAAGCAGCATAAGCCAAAATACTCATCACATTAATCCAATTCATTTTTTTTCAACATAAACCAAGATATTTAATCAGTGTTTATGCAGACTGAAATACGTTTAGAGATTGAAGGTTCAAAGAATTGAAACTGCTAATGTTGTTTAGATTTGCAAACCTGCATTAATAGTAGAAAATGAAAAAAAAAAATAATCATATTCTGAAAGTTGATCATCATTCTGGAGTTCTGCAGCAATACATGCAATATATAAATATATAAATAAAATAATATAATATTAAACAAGCCAAATGTGGGGTTTTTTTCCATAAAAGCAAGCACTATACAGCAGATTATTTAGAATATGAATGATAAACTTCTGTGACCATATTACTATCATTCATTGCAGAATGCTTTAGTAACACTGGAAATCTAATATGTTGCCAAATGAGGCTCAAGATAGTCTTCATAGTGTGTATTTTTTAGAGGAATTTTATTGACAGAAAGATTCATATGAAACTTCAGACAACTTATCATCTAGAAGTTGGGTTTTTTCATCCCTCCCTCCTTCAAACTGGCAACCCCTTATACTTTGACTTCCCACTGATACCTTCCGTGATATCTGATAAATAGCATTGTATTTCTGGAACTTGATTACCTATAGACAATCTAGATCAGAAATACAAAAACTATAAGAAGAAATAGACAAATGGCTTGCGCTGGGTCTTTTCTGACAAAGGATGTAAGGAGAGAAGATGAAAAGTTTCCATGTTAATGAGCAACCTGTGTACCTGTATTTATTAACCTCCTGAGATGTTAAGTTTACATGTGCATTTGCTGCGTGCAGCACTAAACACCAGAGTTGTTCTGTTGTTTCACCTACTTACAGTCAGCTCGTGAAAATATGACAGAATTAACTAAAAACATCCCTGTGTCCATCTCATCAGCAGAATTCCCAAGGTAGAGAGTCTTGGAAAGGCTTTGAGACAGAGTACAAATTGAAAGTGACTGCATATGCAATGACTGCACATCTCAAAGAATTTAAATTACTAGCAGAAAAACATGTCTTCAGCATTCTAGTGATAAACCAAATATACACTAACACTTAGAATATCTCATTGAAAGAAAATGAAAAGAGAAATAATACACTCCAGTTTCATTCCCAGATTGAGGACAGAAAGGGATTTGATATGTTGGTTGTGGAACACCTGGCGGCACCTTGACTGTTGTCATATGTATGTCTCAGTGGTACCTCCCATTTAGTTTGAACTCTAGAGAAGAGTACTAGCGTCCACTGTGATTTTGGAAATCTCACAGCAAGCATTATCCAGTAAGAATCTTGGCTTAGAGATTACAGCAACTTCTTAGCCTTCAAAGAAGCAACCTTGGAAGTATTTTTAAACATTTCAAGAAGGCATGAGAGAAACGCCTCCAAACCCAATCCCCTAAATGACACTGAGAGTAGGAAGGATAAACTCTGTATGCATCAAGTTTAGAAAAAGCAGACAGGTAAATTAATCTCCCAGCTCAGCTAAAATTCTCAAATCACCTTAAAAGAGCTGTAAATAGCTTCTAAAGGATAGCTTCTCTAGAAAGAACATGATATATAGGAAATTAACCAGAAAGTTTTTAACCTTCTGCTGACCATTTTCAACTGACTCAAGTAACCATAACTAGGCTGTAGCTTTAAGTAAATCAGTAGGGGTCAGACTGCCAGGGATATCAGGTTCAGACTGTCTTCCACAGGATTGTAGCTCTTTTACAGGTAGAAACTCTGTGATTGACCCTTCAAGAATTTGAAGGTGTCAAGGTTTAAGCTGGTCTAGCCACTAAATTAATGACAGATATTTTTTATTAACTCCCTTCTCAGAAGGGAGACAGAATAAGGGACAGAAACTTATGTTGAAAGAAAACCCCCTAAAACAGCTTTAAGTAAATATTAATAATAAAAAGAAAATAAAATAATAAGAAAATAATGGAATTTATACAAATATATACATAAAAAATATTGAGCTCCCAGGATGACAATCACATCACTGGCAAGGACTGGGACTGGATTCAGTGGCAGATGGGAACTGGATTTGAGAAGCGGATCCAGGAACGCACAGACTGGGATCAAGGACAGAAAAATGGACAGAGTCCTCCTTGGACTCTAGCCATTGAAAAAGAAGCACTTATCCTTTGATCCCTCAGCTTTAGACTGAGCACAGCGCAGATGGAATGGAACACCCTCTTGGTCAGTTTTTGGGTCACCTGTCCTATTCACTGCTTCTCACATGAGCGACCCCTCTACACTTTTCTATTTCCAACCCTCCAACAGGGCAAATAACAAAGTTAGTTGACCTTGGCTGTTACAGCAATTAGTATAAGCAGAAGCCTCTCTGCACACCATTCCTTGGTATTAACTATAAACATCAGATGTTATTGCTGCTAGAAGCAGACGCTGTCTGAAAAACATGCAGTTAATTTCACAGAGTGCAGTCATTTAGAAGAGACTTAACTGAAAAGTAAAATTACTTAAAAGAAAAATGGTTTTGTTCTATCTCACCCCCGGACAGACCGCAAACTTTTGTTAGAAAAATTGAGATATCCCACCAGGCTAACTGATGTCTCTTTAATGGAACCAAGAGATAAATTAGACTTCTTTTACTCCATTAAGTGAACTAGAAAGGTAGAAAATGTCTGGCATTGTGAGGCAGATTGAGAGGAAGAGCAGACACTTTTAAGACAAGAAAAAATTCCACAAATTCCATTTTGTTGGATAAGTGTGCTTCATAAAACTTTTATTCAGAGCCTGTCGCACAGGGAAGAGATAAAGTGATGAAAGCAATCCAGCACTCACACCATAAGCTAGATCACTGAGGAANTATAAGAAGAAATAGACAAATGGCTTGCGCTGGGTCTTTTCTGACAAAGGATGTAAGGAGAGAAGATGAAAAGTTTCCATGTTAATGAGCAACCTGTGTACCTGTATTTATTAACCTCCTGAGATGTTAAGTTTACATGTGCATTTGCTGCGTGCAGCACTAAACACCAGAGTTGTTCTGTTGTTTCACCTACTTACAGTCAGCTCGTGAAAATATGACAGAATTAACTAAAAACATCCCTGTGTCCATCTCATCAGCAGAATTCCCAAGGTAGAGAGTCTTGGAAAGGCTTTGAGACAGAGTACAAATTGAAAGTGACTGCATATGCAATGACTGCACATCTCAAAGAATTTAAATTACTAGCAGAAAAACATGTCTTCAGCATTCTAGTGATAAACCAAACATACACTAACACTTAGAATATCTCATTGAAAGAAAATGAAAAGAGAAATAATACACTCCAGTTTCATTCCCAGATTGAGGACAGAAAGGGATTTGATATGTTGGTTGTGGAACACCTGGCGGCACCTTGACTGTTGTCATATGTATGTCTCAGTGGTACCTCCCATTTAGTTTGAACTCTAAGAGAAGAGTACTAGCGTCCACTGTGATTTTGGAAATCTCACAGCAAGCATTATCCAGTAAGAATCTTGGCTTAGAGATTACAGCAACTTCTTAGCCTTCAAAGAAGCAACCTTGGAAGTATTTTTAAACATTTCAAGAAGGCATGAGAGAAACGCCTCCAAACCCAATCCCCTAAATGACACTGAGAGTAGGAAGGATAAACTCTGTATGCATCAAGTTTAGAAAAAGCAGACAGGTAAATTAATCTCCCAGCTCAGCTAAAATTCTCAAATCACCTTAAAAGAGCTGTAAATAGCTTCTAAAGGATAGCTTCTCTAGAAAGAACATGATATATAGGAAATTAACCAGAAAGTTTTTAACCTTCTGCTGACCATTTTCAACTGACTCAAGTAACCATAACTAGGCTGTAGCTTTAAGTAAATCAGTAGGGGTCAGACTGCCAGGGATATCAGGTTCAGACTGTCTTCCACAGGATTGTAGCTCTTTTACAGGTAGAAACTCTGTGATTGACCCTTCAAGAATTTGAAGGTGTCAAGGTTTAAGCTGGTCTAGCCACTAAATTAATGACAGATATTTTTTATTAACTCCCTTCTCAGAAGGGAGACAGAATAAGGGACAGAAACTTATGTTGAAAGAAAACCCCCTAAAACAGCTTTAAGTAAATATTAATAATAAAAAGAAAANTGCTGCTAGAAGCAGACGCTGTCTGAAAAACATGCAGTTAATTTCACAGAGTGCAGTCATTTAGAAGAGACTTAACTGAAAAGTAAAATTACTTAAAAGAAAAATGGTTTTGTTCTATCTCACCCCCGGACAGACCGCAAACTTTTGTTAGAAAAATTGAGATATCCCACCAGGCTAACTGATGTCTCTTTAATGGAACCAAGAGATAAATTAGACTTCTTTTACTCCATTAAGTGAACTAGAAAGGTAGAAAATGTCTGGCATTGTGAGGCAGATTGAGAGGAAGAGCAGACACTTTTAAGACAAGAAAAAATTCCATAAATTCCATTTTGTTGGATAAGTGTGCTTCATAAAACTTTTATTCAGAGCCTGTCGCACAGGGAAGAGATAAAGTGATGAAAGCAATCCAGCACTCACACCATAAGCTAGATCACTGAGGAAATTTATCTCAGAAAACCGTTTTTGGTGTCAGTGGAAGAGGACAGATGGAGGAAGCCAGCTCATGAAACTTCTTGTGTTTCTATGGTGTGGATAGATCACTGAGACATCTATTATTTTCCCCTGTTTTCCCCTCAGTTTTGATATGGGTGCTCCTGTCTCCTACTGTTTTGACATGAGTGCTTGTGCTTGAAACTTCTCACAGTGCCTAACAGCATCAACCTTGAGGGAAAGGTACAGAAGTCTGTCTCAGTGCTGAACAACCTGGGCAGAGTTGCAAGGGAGTTAATCACTTCAGCTTCAGGAGTCCACTTCCAGAAAACTGGCTGCTAAGAACTCTGAAGTGGTAGTATGTTTTAATTACTGGTCCCATTGCTAGATATTAAACATAACAGAAATAGCTCATTTCTCTCACAAAACTAGTTGAGAAACACTGAAATGACAGATACATGACTCTATTAGGCTCATGATCCAAATGTGAGGGACAAGGAACAAAAATAAACTTAGGTTTCAAATTACAATAGATATGTAATATATACAGCATAAACGCACATGTGACTTTAATTTGGTGGGTGTTTTTTAAGTCTAATTTCTGAATTGTGTATGAATACATATTCAGAAGTTTACTTTTCAGAAGTATACAGAATTATACGTCTGAATACAGGCAAAGAATGAAGTATTATACGAGCTGACAAAGTTTTAGAGCCTGTTTTTAGAGAGCTCTTCTTTAAAAGAAGATTGGCTTTTGCACAGGAGAGAGAAAGCAAGAGACTGTGCTACCAGGAGGTTGAGATTTGCTGATGACACATTCTATTACTTTGGGAATGACCATGCTAAAAATCTTCATTGACCTTTCTGATGAAGCATGGATGCTTCTAGAAAACTAGGTTGAATCAGATGATGGTTATCTGCATTGCCTTAATTTCTTTCCCACTGACTCTCTACTTGTTACTGCACTTTCCAGTGCAAACACAAAACCCCTAAAGGGAATCTTCCTATATGACATTGACTTAACTTTGGAACCAGAAGTGGAGTCCTAACATCCTTTAAATCCTAAACTGTGCTCTGCAATACCTGCTTCATAATCACAACACGGCGAGGCTCCAGAAGATTTATGAAAGGAAAGGGCAGTATAACAAACAGATTAGCCACATCTGTGCATATTACAGGTTATCGTCAGCAGACTACAGCCTTATGTGACATTTACTTAAAAATCTGAAAGTGCAAATAAAGAACTCTGAAACAAAGAACAGCTAAATTTAAATGCTAAAGATAAGCAAACACATTAAACAATCTTTCCAGTTTCTTACTACTGCTGCTCAGTGCACTATCGTTTATATTTTTTATAGATTTAATTTAGATTATATTCTTGAATTCATGATGATAAAGTACAAAAAATACTAGATTTTGCTTGTTATTTAAATAATTTAATTTCTTAAAATAAAATGAAAACACACTTATATTTTGCAATAACAATTGTTAAGATGATTGATGAATGTGCCTATAAATTTTGTCTATAGAATCTAAAATTATATTGAGGAATACATCTAAGGATTGTTTATTAAGTTCCTCTGATTTAATAGGCAAGTTATATTGACTGCTTTGCAGTATGTTCACTATAAACAAGCAGCTTTGTTAAATTTACTACACTGTGAGCTAGTGAATCAAGTCTATCTCCATACAGAAAGGGGACAAAGGCTGACTCTGGCATTTGTTGCACTTTCTTTACCTTTTTTTTTTTTTTAATGAAAATCAATAAACAGACTCTATATTATTAACATTGATTCATTTGCCAGATCATTGCCAAAAAAACCCAACCATTAATCCTGCCATTGCCCTTAATATCAGTAAATAAAGTAGCATTATTAAAACCACTTGAAATCTGAAGACACAAATCTGTGCAAATAATTTCCAAAAACTACTGTTACATGAAAAATGCCACTAATAAATAAGAGACAAGAAACTTCACAAACATCATCAGTTAAGTCTTTCAAGACTGCTGTGAACTAGTCACCATCCTTGCTTTAATATTGCACCATGCTTCAGTTCTTTTTTTCTTTAATCTGAAGATACCAGTCTAATACTAGACAGGATTCTCTCTTGCTGTGTAGTGTGAGAAGTGGGAGAAAGAAAATGAGAAGTTATCATCAGCCATTTGATTTATCTGTCAAAAATTCCATGCAGGTGTGTGCGGAATGCTGTTTTCTATTTTCAGCCTGTTCAGGCTTCTCTGAATGAAAACCCTGCCCTCTCCAGCTGCAACACCACAGTGGAAGGTGCGCTATCTCCTCCTCCTGGTCACTGACAAAGATGTCAAACAAGAAGGGCCAGAACCCAAAGGAATCCGACTTGGAACTGGCCTCCGAGTAGAATCCAAATTATCTAAACATTGTCTTTAGAGCCCAATGATCCTGCTAGTTCTTCATCCATCTAATTGAACAAACTCTTTCAGACATAACACCATAACCTGGATATAAGGATCTACAGGAGACCATGTCAAAGACTTTGCTGAAGTGAAAGTGGAGAACATCCACTGGCATCCCCACATATGCAGATCTCGTAACTTTATCACAGAATATAATTGGAGTGGTCTAGTACAAACCGTTCTTGTTAAGTAACTACTGGCTATTCCAAATCCATCTTAATCCTCTTAGTGCACCCTGAAATGGCTTCTGCAGGAAGTCATTCCAAGAATTTTCCTGGGACTAAAGTGGAGCTGAACAGCCTGTAATTCCTAAGATCATTATTAGGATGGTTGTAGCATTTCCTGCAGTCACTGGGACTCTCCTCCAGTGTACATGACTGTTCAAAGTTGATAGACAGTACTCTTGCAATGATGTAAGAGAGCTCTCTCCTCACCCTCAGGTGCATCCTGTCTGGTCATGTGGTCTTGTATTGGTCAAGATTTCTCAAAAGATTCCTTATTTAACATGCTCCATTACTTGTAGATCCTCTCCTTCTTGAAGCCTGTCACTAAATACAAAGGCTAGGAGACCTCCTCAATGAAAATTAAGGCAAAGAAGGTATTGATTATCTCACAATTACATCAGCATTAGTTGTATCTTTTTGTTGTTAAATGGCTTATTCATCAGCAGATGAATCTTTCTACTATTAATGTAATAGCAGAAGCTCCTGCTGCCATTGATGTCACTTGTCGCTCTCAATCAAAACTGAGCTTTGGCTTTCCTATTGGCATCACTGAAATTTCAGGCAATATTTTTATATTCCTTTTTTGTAGCCTGTTCAATTTTCAGCTGTTATATGTTTCCTTCTTGTGACCAATACTCTTGGAACAATACAAATAACAAATTACTTTAACAGCAATTTATCCTGTCTGTCCCCCAGTTTCTCCTTCAATATCTGAGTTGCAACAGTTTACAAAATACTCTGACAGGGTACAAAAAACATCAATGTCAAGAACTCCCCTAGGACTTTCCTCATTTATCCAGAGCAATCTTGAAAGTCACTTAAAATAATTCTCCATACATTGTTTCCCCTACATAGCATGCAGTGCAATTCTTAAGTTTCTAAGTAAGAAATGAAGACTCACTAAAAACATAAACATCCATACATACTTAATGGAACCCTGTATGCTCTATATTTCCAGATTAAGTACTTACCTATCCCAAAATGTTTTTGTCACGATCACAAAGAAAATTATTTCTCTGTTCCAGCATAGTCAGTATATGTCTAGGACATGGTAAGCATTATCAGTCTTATGTTATCTTCTGCTCATAAAAAAGGGAAATTGACAGCATCTTTCAAAATTTCTTAGACACTGCACAAAAGACAATTTGTTCATAGTGAGGGTTTTACTGCCCTTGGTAGTAGTTCTGACTTGCATCCAGAGGCTTTTTATTAGACTAGCCTGACCTCTAAGCCAATTTGTTAATTCTTTATAGTAGTATTTCTGTATTAATATTTGGAGTAATAGAATTTACCTTCTAGGCATGCCACTCAAACACAACATTCATCTCTATTTGCCTAGAGAGATTGTACTATTAATTTGTTCTGCAGCACATTTTCCTACTTCATAAACCCTGATCCTCTACTGAGCAGTCCAATGCTTCCTTTTACTACACATATAGTAGTACTGAACATTAAGAAGGACATTTTTAAGACCTCTCCACAGCAATTTAACTTGTCTTAGTGAATTCAAAATTACATAGAAGGCTCTGGAAAAACCTTATAGCATCCTTCGAGTACTTAAAGGGGGGCTACAAAAAAGAGGCAGGAGGGATTCTTTATCAGGGAGTGTAGTGATAGGACAAGGGGTAACGGTTTTAAACTGAAAGAAGGTAGATTTAGACTAGATTTTAGGAAGCAATTCTTTACTCTTAGGGTAGTGGAGCACTGGAACAGATTGCCCAGAGAAGTTGTGAATGCCTCAGCCCTGAAGTGTTCAAGGTCAGGTTGGATAAGGCTTTGAGCAACCTGTTCTGGTGAGAGGTGTCCCTTCCACCTCTAACCATTCTGAGATTCTATAGACCTATGAAGTGGTTCAATTCATAGCAAGCAACTGTAAAATAAAGCAATATTTACATTTTACTTATGTTAAACTCAAATCACTAAAACAGCTTAGAGTTCTGTCTCTAGGACAACTGACTGAAACAGTAAATAATTGTTAGGATGGTGCTCACTATTTATAACTGTAATCCCATCCCACATGATACAGGTGAAATTAAGTTCTATGTTGCAAATTATTCATTCAGGTCTGGTAATGAGACTTCCACAATCACTTTGCTCCTTTTGCATTTAGGAATGTTTTATGAATATCTGTATCACGCATACAGAACTGCAGCATGTTCTTCCCTTCCTAAAGCACAATATCTTTCTTTAATTTCACAGTTTTAAAAGCTGATACTAGAATTCTAATGAGTTAGAATTCATTAAGAACAAGTGCCTTCCTGACAGACTGCAAGTGTCTGAAGAAGCATTCAAGATTTTAGATTAATTAAGTATGGAAGATTATTTCATCATCCTGACACTGTGTACATTATTCTCACATCACCCGCTGAGAAACAAATCAGCTTCATGTACAAGTACTTCTCTACTTTTTGCTCAGTACTTCAAGATATCTAAGTTTATTGTAACCTCCCAAAGATGTAACTGGGCAACAGAAGTAGAGAAATTGTTAAACTTGTTTACTCCTTACTCCATGAAACTATCAATCTTTATTTTACAGGACTACCACTGTTTCTAGAAGTGTTTTCAGGACAGAAATATCAGGCCTTTGATATGTGAAGAATATAAGAAGCAACAACTCCAAGAGTAATGGTTGGCTCCTATAATGCCATTCTTTCTTCATGCAAGTAACACGTTAAAAAAGCAGTTAGTTTCCTCTATCTTCTCCTGTTACAACAAAAGCAACTCACCCTCACTATACCGAAATGAACCTGGAATAAATTACAAATATACAAGAGCAAAATTTAGGTTTTAAAAACAAAGTAAAATTTAAGACTTGCACAGGATCACTTCTCTCACAGTATTTTCTCACATAGTGAAATGCTGCATGTGCTAATACATGAGAGTTCAGCATTACAGCAGCTACAGATCTATAAACCTATCAATCAATAGATGTAACACATACCAGCAACAGTCCTGTTTCCAAAGAACTGCCAGATATGGTGACAGAGCCTGCTTTAAATTATACAGCACAGAATCTGTGCAGAGCCTTCAATGGATCTGACCTAAATGAAGATAAATTTTAAAACCTGATATCCTTATTGAGAGCACAAGCTCAAAAAAAGCTATTTTCAGCTTATTGGCTAAACACCAGACAGAGCTTGGGTATGTGCACATGCATATTAAGATACATGTACACACACATGTGTGTGTACATGTATCCTAATGTGTGCTTACATACACATAGATATGAAGAATATTTGTTTTTGAATTGAAAACTACATTAGTTCACTCAGCATTTATAGCAACACCCAGAATTGTTTCCCATTTTGGTAAAAGCATTTTTCCTTGTGAAAAAATAAAATCTTGTTTTCAGAATGATGATCTCAGACATCCTTAGGATAATTTTTTTTATCCCCTCACCCTAACAGTAATTAAGAAAATTTACACAATCCATTTGTACATAAATTTGGGATTCACTGCAATCTTATTCATTACTTCTATTTTGAAAGTGGCCAGAGGCATTACTCTGAAATTTGGGTTAGGTATGCTCTTTATGAACAGGCTCAGAGGAATGACCATGCTGATTCATAATAGTTTGTCACAGCAATGAGTTATAATATTATATAACCAGATTTTGATCACTCTGAATAACAGATTGTTACTGATGGCATCCTAGCTTCCCAAGAACAAAATATTTTAATACTTTCAAGACCAAAAAAATTAAACCATTAACTAATCTGATAAGCATTTCTACTAAGTTTCATTAGTGAAGCCATAACCGTTTTTCCCGAATTTTTGTACTCTTGTTGGAATGAAATTTTCTCCGTCTGCTCAACAATTGTTTGGGGTTTTCGGGATTTTTTTGGTAGGTTTTTTTTTTTTTTTTTATTTGTGTGACTCGGGGAACATATAGGGAGCAGAGTACTAGGCACAGTAATAATAACCACACTTACACAGCTATTTATCATACAGGATTTTGTACAAACAGTACCCGATGACATTCTTGGACCTATAATTAGACAGATATTCTGTGAGCAAATGGAAATCCTTCCTGTGACAACTGCTTATAAAAAAGGCTTGCTACACTGAAGAAGCTATTCCTTAGTAATATTGCAGAAAAGAAGTCAAAACTACACAATGCAGGTTTTCAGAGCCCTGGTAAAAGAGGATTATTTTCCCAAGTTAGGTCCATTTATGAATTCCAGCCTGAAGACAGTATATGTAATCCTGATTTAGAACATGGAAATAGAGCCTTAAGAACAATTAGTTGTATAGATCAGTATTATTCTTTACCATTTAAACTCTCCTCCATTGTTCTGGAATGACCGCTTTTGAAAATTTTGCTTGATTTTCTTGATTATACTTGAATATAATTCTGAGTATTATTCTCAATGTTCTGTCAATCTCTCCTGTCTGGCTGTTATCTTTTCCTTCTACATTTCCTTCTACAGCTTTTGGCTTACCATTAATTTACTCTGTCACTTGCCCCCGATTTGAACACTGCATTACAATGTTTCAATGCTCACCTTTTTACTTTGAAGTAACTTGTCACTCTCACCTGGGTGTCTTTAACATACAAAAGTGGAAGAAAAGGTGATCAGAATAAAAGAACATCGCTACTGCTAGGGTCCAAGCCGTTAGCTACACTGTACTGATACAGCACCGATCTTGTGACTAAGATGGCTTCTTTCAGAGCTATTTCAGATATATTTTTACAATATACTGTGATTCACATAAGCTGATAAATGAGTTTTCATAAGGTACCATACATAAAACATGAGAAACAACCCCTCAGAAAATGAAGATTTATCATTTCACACACATACACAACACTGGCTACTTAACAGTAATGGACAACCATTACAGCTAACCTATTTTTTCTCCCCCTGAAACATGGAACTGAACTGAAACTGGCATTCTGCCTGTCAAAGAGGCACAGAGGCTTATCACTGACAATCAGCAGAAACTTGAGATGTCTCAAATTTTCATTGCCTTCAGGTTCTCTAATCAATAACTCACAGATTCCCCAGTGTAGGCCAAGAGCTGTGGCCCCAACTCTACCCACGAGAATGTCCTCACTTAATCCTTCATGCAGGAAACAAACAAGTTAGAAAAGAAAACCCATTTTGTGTGACTGGACTAAGAAAAAGAAAAAAAAGAAAGGAGAATTGGAGTGGAAGGTGTGCACAGATGCCCTGTGATGTTTAAGAATTCAAAGCAATGTTTCAAGTTTTGGAAATCATTTTTCTAGTGATTTTCTCTCAAGTGAGAGAAAGGGCATATATCACACAGAATAGACAATGTCTACTGCTTCCAAACCCGATCAGGAAAGCTGTTTGGGAGAAACATCTAGGAATCGATGATGTAAGATTTATACGTTTTTCCAGAATTTAATCTTCAACAAGTCTCAGATTTTAATATTTTTCTAAAACGGATATGGTATATTCAGTTGATTATATTATTTATCCCTTGCTGTAAAGATGGTTTATTGAATTCCCCTTTTAATTTTTTTTTTAGTCTTGCACACAGATTCAGTATTTTCTAATTACAGATACATTCTTTCGATGAAGTCCAAATCAAAGTAGATTAAGCACAGGATAGATAATTTCAAAATATAACCTTTTCTGCACTCTGAGTAAATATCTATGATAGGATAAGTTTTAGTCATTCTTATTAGTTCTCAGACCATGGAATATATCTATGTTCATGGGTAAATTTTCAGTAATACACTAACTTCAATAGAATATGTTCTGCTTATAAATCTTTTTGAAATAAACAGACATCTGAATCTGTGTCAGAATGCAAAATCTATTTTGTAAATTACTTTTTCTTTCTCTTTTTGCAGTTTTTTTCTTAAAAGTATGATGGATGATGACTGCAAACTAATTTGAATAATTACATCTTTTCAGTCTTCTGTTTAAATGAAAGTTCGGGCAAACAAAACTGGCCACACAACATAATAACTAACCAACCAAACCAACTTCATTACCAGAACTAACAACACACCCTTTGGTTTCCTGGCTGTCTGGCTCATTATTTAATCTATTTATTACAACTCATTTCTTGTATATGGAGAAGAGAAAAATTCAGAAGTTCAGTCCAGTAAACTGCTCAATTAGGTTACAAATTAACCACATGAAAGACTAAATTGGAAACAAAAAGATTATGTTGCCATACCTTCTTCTGCTTTACATCCACCTAGTTTTACGTCCCCTGTGCTTACAGCAAATAAAAAACAGTAAAAAGTGTCATGCATCAACTAATATTAAAAAACCAAAACAAAACAGAAACCAAAAAGACCAGGAACTATCTTACACCAATAAAACAAAGCATTCCAAAATGCTTATCAACTTTTCAGAGCCAGATTATCAGTGTGAGGGGAAGACAAACATACTTTCAGGATAGGAACAAGATTATTTATAACATACTGTGTTTTTTAGTGGATTTCTATACCCACCAGAAAGCTGTGATATTTTCATTTTATATCAATTGTGGAAATGATTAATAAATTAAACAATGTACACAGAAAAAAACCTCTCTCTTTTATTATATATACATAAGCACACACAATTAAACACCACAGGATAGGTTTATACGCGTAAAGTGTTCTTGGAATCAAAATGGTAAATTTAAATATGTAACTCTAAATACAATTGGAACCTACAGTAAGCCAAGGGATGATATGTCATTCAATTTCTATAAAAATAAAATGTCATACGTGGTCTTGGCATAACATAGAACATACTGAAATAATTTTCATTATCTCATTTTAAAGACATTTTCAATATTTTTATGTTTAAGAATTGTATTATTATTACAGTATTATTTTTAAATATCACAGATGAGAAATACATAATTTAAGTATTCTCCTAAAGCTGAAAATCAGAAAAGGGCATTTAGGCACACAATTTACTATGAAAATTGCAGTGGGTCACACGTTACATTTTTGTATTAAATTAGTAAATCACATTTATTGGAATCCTTCCTCTCCTTATCACCATAAACAAACTTTTCCAGAATACAGTGTAATAAAATAGGATTAGAAATTTGAAGATTTCCGTGAAAAGTATATAGTATTCACTAGTATTTTTCTCTTTGGGAGCAATTTTTTTTCTATATAAAAAGTATATATTACTGCAAGGCTCTTTTTAAAAAGAATGTGGAAAACTGAGGTGTAGTATAGATTATTAAAATAATTTTGATATTTAAACCAATCACAGAGGGCTTTACTCTTCATTTGTCCCTTGGTTTAATCTGAAGGTTGTCTGGTGTTCTAGATCCTACTCTGAAACAGGTCAGGAAAAGAATCACTGCAGTCAACAGGAAGTTTGATCAAGAACACAGGGCCTCCGCTAGACGTTCAAACTTCCCACAGCTGCAATTCCTCAAATCACAATTATTTCAAATACTTATAAACATTTCTGATATTTAGGTTGTGGTAGGAAGAACTTTTTCATGCTATATTGCAAGCTTTAATTCTAATTGTTTTCCATATTAACTTTAAAGTTTTGTGCAAATCTCAAGAGATCTAGTATTACCGTGATTTTAAATATGGAACTTTAGCCAGATGTGGAATAGAGGAAAAAGATTTAGATGCTCTTTGTACAGAACACACGGATTGTTAAATAGCAGTATTTTCTTAGTAAGACAATTTCACAGAAAGCGGCAGTAAGCACATAAAGATTTTAGCATGTTTTCTGACAGCCTTCCCTTAGGCTGTATTTTTAAAAGAAGTTAGCACATTGCCTTTAAAAACAAGAACGGAATAAGCAATTCACTTGACTCATTTGGTCTACATGAATTATCCAAAAGCATCATTAGAGAAGAAACCCATAAAAGCTGTCTTATTTTTTAAACAGAAATGAAACAAGAGCCTTGCTGGACAATTTTTGTTCCAAATATACCATCTTTGCTTCCCTCTTCATCTCCTCTCCCATATGGATGATTTCTCCCACTTGAACAAAATGAATGTCTTACTATTTCGTATCTGCTGTCCTCAAGATATAGAAATTGCATGAAATGCCGCAATAGCTAGTAGACCATATTTCCTGAAATACAACGTGAGTGATGAAAAATAAGTATTATGGATAAGGGATTGATATTTTTGCATGGAGACTATTAAGTGAAACGCTAGCAAAGACAGAGCAAATTTGTATTCCTCTCTTCCCTTTGCAAGAAAGACTTGAGAAAGACTAAATGAAACAGCATAGCTACCAGTAGAATAAAGATTATTTTTAAAAGCTGAAACTACCTCAAAATAGAAAGGATCATAAACTCTTCTAGGTCACATGTAACGATAGACTGAGTCAGTCAAATAAAATAAATAAATAAATAAGTCTGAGGAACAGCTTGGAAAAGACATAAAAACTATTAATCAATCCTTCCTAAAACACATCAGAAGCAAAAGCCTGCCAAAGAGCACAGAGGACCAATGTGTGATCACAGGATATAGAAAGCATTCTAAGAAGCTAAAGTGACAGAGATTTTTTGCTTCTGTGTGTACTATGGAAGAGGTTTACATCAGAAGCCTTATCTCTGGAGGACACACCAAAGGTTTTGGTCTCAAATCAAAGCACTGATGGAAGCAGTTATGGAACAAATCAACAGAGCGAGCAGGAAGGAATCACCTAAAAGGAGAGACCACTCAACCAAGTTCAGAAGGAACTCAGGGATGAAACAGCTCAACTAATAACTCCTATACATAACCTCTTTCTCAATACTACCTTGCTACCCAAGGACTGAAAGGTGGCAAACGTTATACCTAACTTAAAAAAAGGGTTCCAGGGACACTGGGAAACTCTACAAATACAAAGTTTAACTTCTGTATTGGCAGACGCTTCAATAAAATACAGAATTAGCAGCGTTACAGACAAGTATTAGTAACTGGGTATGGTTTGAATGGAGCTAGCTTACTTCATAGCAGCGCGTACAGTGCTGTGCTTTGCACTTGTGGATGAAGCGGTATTGATACCACACTACTGTTTTGGCTGTTGCTAAACAGTGCCTGCACAGCCCCAAGGCTTTCTCTCCCTCAGCAAGTAAGCTGGGGGCAGGCAAGGGGCGGAGAGGGAACGTGGCAGGGATATCTGACCCTTAATGACCAGAGAGATGTTCCATAGCTCAGCAATAAAAGCTCTGGGAAAGGAAGAGAAGAAGGGATGTTTGTGGTTATGGCATCTTTCTTTCTAAGTAAACATAGTGCTTGCTAAGGCCCTGCTTTCTGCAAGTGGCTGGAGATTTGCCTGTTGATGAGGAGTGCTGAATGCCTTACTTTACTTTTCTTTGCTTGTGCCTGAAACTTTTGCTTCATTTACACTGTTGTTATCTTAATCCATGAGTTTTCTTACTTTTGCCCTTCTGATTCTCTCCCTTACTCTGTTGAGGGGAGTGAGCAGCCATGAAGGTCTTAGCTGCCTACTGGGGTTAACCTACAATGCCAGTGTAAATATGTAATATATATGTAGGAAATAAAATACTCAAAGTGATGTGATACAAACAGAAGACAAAAGTATGAATATGAAAAAAAGCCTTCAGATGTAGCTGAATGGAATCAAAAAATCATTTAAAAAGCATGCAAGTTTCCAGTTACATTTACTGTTTCCCAAGTTAGGCACATTTCCCTGCACCATTACAATCAATCAAAGCTTTATTACTAGATTCATGCAATGTGACAGCTAGCAAAAAACCCTGCAATCAGTAAAATGAAGGTTAACAAGACTTCAAGAAAACTTTTTAATGCAATTCCTTAATTGCCTACTGTTATACTAAATTTCAGCTCTAGTTTCCAAAAGCAGCAATCCTTAACATTTCTCTTTTTTTCCTGACAAAAGCCAATGAATATCAGGTTTCAGTCTAGGCCAGTTTGAAAAAGATAATTATTTATATAAAGAAGAAAGGAGAAGAAGAGAAATGTTAGCTAAGGAAGCATTTAAGACAAGATGGAGACTATACCTAGACTGTATTCTCTTGGAATAGGCTCCAGTGTGCTTTAACTCAATTCCACAATGATTTAGTGATACATAATGATCAGGTATTCTTAGAATAATGCAATGACACGATGACATTCTGATGACATAATTTTTTCATCACATAACGCCATTGACAAATAAGAAGGTAAACATCCCATTGCTGTTCGAAAAAGATAAACCATGTTTCAGACAACGAAATGTAAGCTGATAAGAAATAACAAGGAACAATTTTAATTTTTTTTTCCAAAGTTGGAGTTCCTTCAACTGAACAAATTCTCCTATTTTTATCACTCCCTGAAAAGTTAGAAAGAATAGTGACTTGTGCAGCTATGATACATATGTGTCCACTACTTTTTCCAACTGTGTGAAATCTCTTATTTTCATTAAAAAAAAAAAAATTGAAGACTTTGTCATCCACTATGAAACTATATATGTGGCAAAGCAGTTTACTGCCATTGGTTCAATCCTGCTTCAAAACTTTTAACAGGCGTGCATAAGTAACTACAAAAGTCCAGAAATAATTCACGTTTCAAAGTTAGAAACATTCAAAACTCAGTGGCATAAGTCAATAGAATGGGATTTTCTCTCAAATTCATACACAAGTCACACAAACCAGTCCTTGGATCCTTTGCCCTAAAATTACAAGCTCCTTCTACCTGAACTCCAAGAACTAGAAGATTCCTTCTGATCTTCCACACAGATAACTAGGCACAACAGAACTCAATTCTGTTCCATATTCTCTTGTAAGGCATTCATGAATTAAATAAAGCCACAGACCAGACACTGTTATTATAAAACATTTTATTTTTTCTAACACTTAATAAACATTATGGGTTCTAAACACTTTTTTTTCCTTTTCAAGAGAAGGCGTGGAATTGTATCATTGGAGTTATACAGCAGATGTATTACCCAAATATTTTCTAAAAAGGAATTTAAGTTTCTTAGCTTCCTACTGTAAACCATATTTGTACATATATCAGAACTCCTCACATTCCAAGCTTCTACATCCTTCTTTATGTAGCTGATATCTGTTCCCACATTGACTTTCATCCTAGCCATCTTCCTTCCACATCCTTCACTTTTCATTTTAAATGGAAATTAATATCCAACTCATCTATTTTTAATTTCTATAATTATATTCTTCTTGAGATCTCAGTTGTGTGTGGGTTTTTTTTTTTTTTTACTGGCTTGTATAACCTCTGATAGTGACGTGCACAATCATAAACATCCTGTCCAGACTAAGAAATCTGCATGATTTTAAAGCCTCAAAGAGATATGCTGCCCATTTACTTTTCTCAGTTTGAGTGCTGAGGGGTTGGAAGGGTTGAGACTGCTCCATGTAGAATTACCAGTTAAATATGAAGTGATTTTTAATTCTCACTGCCAAAGCAAACAGCAGTAAAATGTGCTAAGCATATGAAGAAGAACAGGAGGAGAAAAACCACATTGCTGGAAACAATCTGTAGCTAATTTTTAGTATTACATATTAAAATAAACTAGTATAGCTTCAACTGGAACTCAATGGAATTGACCAAAGTGTGGTAACCCCACACATTGGTCCTGTCAGAACATCTTCCCAAAAAGGAGACCACTGATTGTGACAAGGACAGGGATACAACATATGAGGTTTCATTCCCTCAGTTTTTTGATGACTACTTTCCTGGCCAACAAACCAACAGAAATTGATTGTTTGTTTGTTGTTGTTGTTGTTTTGTTTTTTTTTTTTTTTTTTTTTTATTTTTTAGTTAGACAAAAGGACCCCTGTTCTTTTGAACTGTGAAATTCTGTCTACAGTATTTCTTCAACTGTTTGGTCATCTGCCACTTACATTAGATGAAATTTAATGGAAAAAAACCCAATGTTCCCACATTGACTTTCATCCTAGCCATCTTCCTTCCACATGCTTCACATTTCATTCGATATTACCCAAAAAACCAACCCAACAACAACAGTATAAAGTTTGATAATCAATTTGGAATAAATACTTTTTTACATATCCATGCAATATAACCCATGGACTTCATTACTGCTTAATGTTCTTTCTAAAAAATAGTTCTCACACTAAAATTCTGACTTTTTTTTTTTAGTGGTAGCTATGGTCTACAAAACATTATGCCAAAGTACTGCCTCTCCACAGGTAATAACAGAGTACATACCATAGTCCATATTTCTAAACTGTAATAGAAATTCTCAAAAGTTCCTACTGCCATAGATGGTGAACACACACGGTTTCAATTTTTCTTCCAGTTTTGTATAGCGATTCGGCCACTCACTGGGACAGGTTGAATTAATTATTCAATACAGTACTTTTACTAGAAAAGAAACAAAGCCAAACACACTAAAGTCTCAAACGCACATGAAGCTGGCATTATATTACTCCCCTAGTTTTGTCAATTTTAAAAGTGTTCTTTGGTTATTAATAGCATGTAAAACTTTTCTCACTTTAAAACAGTCCTCAAGGAGTTTACAAACTAAAAGATAGACTTAAAGCTCCAGGATTAAGTCTATACTTGGCAGCTTTGATTCTCTGGGCAATGAAAGCTTTGAGAGACTACACACTAAATAGACTACATGAGTTTGGATCAGAACCAGAAAACAAAAGCCGCCAGAATCCTCCTTTCCTTAGTTTTCAGCTCTAGGTATATGTCTCTACCCTCAATTCTCCTAAAAATATATATCTGCTAGAGTACATGTGTATGGTGTATTGGCATGCACATAAATAAGAAATAATTGAAAACAAAGAAACAAAAAAATCTCATCATACTTTTCTAGGGAGAGAACAAGAAAACAAAAACAATAGATGATTACACTATGCAACTCCAAGGTCACCAAATTGCATAGGATGAGTGTATAATTAGAATAGCAAAATATAAAAAAATTAGTTAAAATAATATTATTTATCATATATGTAAGAAAGTCATTCAGTGACAAGAAACAGTGGCATTTGGACTTATAAAGGATGTTTTGTCAAAAACTCAGATAATGTCACTGCTTATTTATAAACTTTTGCACAAAAGACTCATTCCTGTTTACTGCCAGAGAGAAAATGGACCTTCCTTCTCTTTAAGATTCAAAATCTCCCAAAGCTCTTTAAAGGCAAATATTACACAGTTAAGCCAGAGATACTTCCAATCAGTTTTGCCTGGTTTTGACCATATTCACACTCTCAGTTCACTGACCTTTTTTTGTGAATAATGAGGTGAAGAATTTTTCCCTTACCCATTCAGATAAGTGGCAGACTAATCTGAGAAGCGTTAACCCCGTGCATTTTGTAGTCAGTTTTACACATTCAATATCATCAACAAAAGAACTTCAGAAGTTCTCCTCTTCCCTGTGAAATATACCACTTTTGGAAAAGACATATTTTTACTAAGATTAAAATAAGAAGTTACTGTAACAAGTATTTTTTGCTTAGTGTCACAATTTTGTAGCATAAATTTAGCACTAAAAATGCTCCACAGTATGATGCTTTAAAATCCCAGTTAAGCTACAGAAGTTTCCAGAAAGTAGTCTTTTTCATGCAATAATTTCAAAACAAATTCTTTTGGAAGTTGTCATGGCATATAAACTCACAATACATTTTATCCAGTAGGCTTTTATTAAAA
>VXBJ01005176.1:520586-596236 GCA_013400055.1 Nycticryphes semicollaris
CCAACAACTAAACCACACAAATACACAGATGAGCATTTCCAGGGCTTTGGTGCCAGCATATTGTATGTTGTTTACCTCAGACTATAAAATATTTAAATTAATACACTAGAGGGACACCTACTGGTTGAAAGACATACCAGATTTTAAGAATTTATAACAATCTGCAATCGGTTTATAATCTAAGGATTCTATCCAAACCACTTCCTTTCGACCAGTTAAAATCTTTGAACTCAAAACCCAATTAGCCAATATTAGTTTCTACAAATTGTTTTACATATACACACACTGACTACTTTCAGCCGGAGAATAATTCTTCTTTTTCACAGAAAATTGCTGAAAACAGATTTATTGACTTCCATCATTATACAGTGAATGTTAAATAGCATTGAAATCAACAGTCTAAACACAAAGACAGTCTAATTTCTTCTGTTTTTTTTTTCTATACTGTCCATTTAGTATTGAAAGTTTTAAAGAAAGGAGAGCTCACTTTATATTTTTCTTAAGTAATATCTGTATTAAAGTAAATAATTTTTAAACTTTTCTGGAACGCCTTTACAATAACCAGTCTTCACAGTAAGACACCATAAATCAAAATATTCTTTTTTCAATGAAATTCCTGCATTTCAGCTTGAGTTACCTGAAAATTAATGCACCTTCTGTAATGTATTTTATTGCATACTACTAATAATAAAAATGAAGATGATCTAGCATCAACTGAAGGAAAGTTCAAAATACATTCTGCAATTGGATGAGGGTTTTAGGAGGGGATGAAGTGAAGGAGAGGGAAGAGGACTATGTTTAAATCTTTGAAAGACAATTACACCAACTTTTCAAGTTGATTTATCTTGAAAACGTCTTGACACAATTGCTACAGTTCACTTGTGCTATGCTCCTCAGCAGAAGAGTTCTTAAAGCTTTACTGAAATGAGTATGCATTATTTTATCCACTTTCTCTCTCTAAGAATGAACTTGAACTTTACCTACCTGATTCTTGGGTACGATATCTGGTCACTTATTGATACTATTTCCACTATAAAATTAGAAAAAAAAATATCACACACACTCTTTTTTTTTTTTTTTCTCCACATTTTTTCCATAGCATTCTTCCTTTGCGTCTTGAAAGGTATGTTTACAACTCAGAAAAGTGAATTGTTCTTTTAGGTCATCTACATACATATGTAGACACAGGCTCTGAAAGTGTTAAAGCTTTTTTCTTTCCATCTAAGGCTACAACTCAGTGAAACCCAGATAACTTTGTATTTCCTGGCAATTTGTGAGTATGAGCTTTGGTAAATGAGGAAAGATAGGTGGGATTAACTTTATAATTTAAAAACAAGAGCAATGCTTTTAAGTGGTTGTATAATTGTTGACACAAACATGAAATAATCTCATAGGCCCTACTATCCCTTTGGTATTATTATCTTAATATGAATTCACTACTACTTTATTATTTTTATATGGAGTACTACTATTATATATTCTTACTGCCGTGTAACATCTGTCAGCAGTTCTAGTTCTCATATTCAGCTGTAATGTCAGAATTGCAATGAAAAAAACCCAAACCCTACCTCCACATACAGATATACAGAATTGTGATCCAAATCCCTACGTTTCTGTGATTATATAATCATAACCAAAGATCTTCTCCCAATGTTTTTATTCACTGCTGGGGATGATAGCCACATAAAGACAAAAGAAACAAATGCCATGGCATTTACAGAAATGTTTTAAGTAAATGTGTTAATCAGAAAGACAAAAAGTTTACTTGTTTACATTAGCTCTACTAAAAGAAAGAACAACTGTTGGAAATATATATGGAGCTGCATGCCACAAATCCTACCCTGCTTATAGCAGTTAGGAAAGTTCTTGTTTCAAGGACAGTCTTTATTTCAAAATTCAGCTTCTCAACCCATCTCTTCAAAATAGGAACAGAAAAGAGTCATTTAGCAATCATCATTGCAATGACTGACAATCAGTCATAGCATGTCTTTGGAAAGCTGACACTTGTAGCAAAGCTTCAATGCACACAGCTTGGAAAGTAGGTGCTGTAGTTAAAAATCTTTTCCCTTTATTCAGAATATGCTATTTTTTTCCATATAGTTTCAGTTCAGCTTCAATTTATCCATTACAAAATATCACAATGATCTGTACAGGAAAGCAATTAATACATTAACACGCTATCCTTCACAGTATGTATCCTACACGTGCCAATATATTTTTCTGGTCTTGTCACTTAAGTTAGCCATGAATCGCTGTAAGGAAGCCTGTGTTACTGCAAATACTAGTTTGTGGTGAGGAAAGAGAGCTTATCTGGTGACAAGAGTTTGCAATGTATCAATATAATGTATCAATATCAGGTATTCTTTTTTCTTTTTTAAAATAATTCACTAAATACTTCCAATTTGAATCATTCTCCGTTTTGAGCCATTGTTTTGACTTTCCTGATGCAAAGGGGGAAAAAAGGGGAAAAAAAATAAAACCAAAAAACAACAGCAAAGAAAGCTGCACATCACAAAAGAGATGCTTTAATGCATTTAGACTTAGAGAAAACAAAAGCACTCAGGTATGACAGACGTCAGTTTAAGAACTTAAATAGATTTTCACTGTGAGGATGGATTTATTAGCAGAAAAAAAAAATCATATGTGAATAATAGTGGAAATTTTGTGGAAAACCATAGATGTGACAACTCAGAGAAATGGTTTGGAATGAAAACTGCAGTTACATTGACATTTTGCTGGTAGAAATTGAAAAGTGTGAAATGCATAATGCTGACAGAACAGCAATGCTATTGGCTATTCTTAGTATCCAGTATACCAGTATCATTGGGGCTATTTCTAGGTATATAGGGTGTAGTATTTTTCTATACAGTCACTGGCAGCTGGTGATTTTTATAGTATTCAAAATATTTTTGGCATGGCCAGTAGATGGAAATTTGGATTTTCTACACCTACATGTTCATAAAGTTGCCCTATTTTTAGGATGCTATTACAGCTGTTACCATTGACAATAACAGGAGGCACTACAAGGATAAAAGTGATATAACACAACACATAAAAAGAAAATAAAAGAATATTTTTCTTCACAGGTAGTAACAAGCTTTGGGCTTAAAATGCTCTCATAACTTCAAACAAACTGTCACCCTATCATATATCCAGCAACCTGGAACAATGAGAACAGCTCTGATATTTGGGGGCGATCTTCAATAGCTCTAGTACATTCACTACTGCAAGAATTCACATTAATAGTATGGCTGAGTTGAGAACAGGAAGAAATCTGACTGCCTCTTCTGTTGCCAAATGCTATATATAGTGTAGCAGGGAGAAAGGCTACCGAAGCAAGAAGGTATAAGAAGATTGTTTCTCAAATTTCCTGCTATTTAAGAAATCCTTGGGGCAGATGTTACCCCGCCAATCTTATTAAAAGAAAATACAGTATAATTATAGTTTCAATTAGATTACTTGGGACTAATATACACAAAATGTCTTATTGTTCTGGAATTCTGACCAGCATTAAAAATTTCAGTTTTATTTACATTTTTCAACTGAAGCTAAGGTGAGGTTATAAGTTAATAATACATTTCTTCTCATAGCATCAGGATAAATATTAACATAATGACACTGGGCATCAGATGAAGATACCATTAACAACCTTAATGATCATGGGATAAATACGCTTTAAGGCAGACTGAGAATATCTCAAGAATCATGCTAGAAAATGCCAGCATGACTTACTGACTGATTTTAAATTAACAGTTGTCAAAGTAGTCATACAGGCATAACAACATAGATGTTGTGGACAGTGGGAAGACAGCTACTGAACAGTAAAATAATGTTTTCCAAAAGACCCTGCCTCAATCTTAGTAGTACATAAATTCAGGCAGATGTTTCAATTACTGAATTTGTAACTTTTGCTTAAAATATATCCTGATCACATAATTTAACTTTTGGATGCCAAAACAGATGTATTCTTAAAAGAATTCTTTGATCCTGTATTGAAGAAATAGCGCAAAATGGCACAGTTAAGATCCTCTCAAAAGACGTCTGCTACTCCCAGTTCTATGTCTACTCTGAGTAAAGTTTACCATGGTTTTGGCTTAATCCTCAGTTCATTTTCCCTGTTCAGTACTGGGAAGAAAAAGGCTGTGTAATGCTGACTTTCGTAATTACAGGTCTCTGCTTTTTTCCAATGCCAGCATTCTTTTTAACTGACCAACTCTACTTTTTGTCCAGACCCCCAAAGTCCTCTCTTGTTTTGATCCTCTCTTGCTTTGAATGTTTCCACTATGCCAACTAGTGTCTTTAGTTGGGTCTGTGTTTTTCTCTGATCTGTTTAGTTTAACTGATTTTTATAGTTGTTTGGGTGTGGTTGTTTCCTGCTTTTTCACCTTCAAGAGCCAGAGCTCACAAACTTGTTTTTTCTTTCCATCGTTTTGTCTTCTTTCCCTATCCTCCTCACTTTCTCAGTGTTTCATTTTCATACATACACGTGTGGCTTAAAATGCCACCAAGTGAACAATTCAAATCACCTCTGAAGACTTCTCTTCTCATATACTTTAAATTTCTGACAATACTTCTGGGATTTACTTACACCAAAATTCTTCCAAAACTTTCTTATAACATTGCTTACCAACTGCAGCTGTCCTACCAGTTATAAGGAGAACAACAAGATATTATAAAGCTCTTATACTTACCTTTCCTACACAATACCAAATTAATGAAATTAAAACCAAATTGAAGTTCCTGAGACAAATGTGCTTGGGTCATATTCATACACTGATTCCACTGCATTCCTTTGGACAACTGGACTTGGATATTTAAATTACTAGCACAAAATAAATTTGATGCTAGTCAAATTAGAGGGGAAAAAAAAAGGAATTTTCTATTCAGTTGTATTACTCTTCCACATTAATGGGAGCAAAAAGAGAGTTCAGTTATGCATACATACATGGATTCTTTTCCAGCCTTTTTGTATGGAAATGACAAGATCACACATGATTCTATCAATTTTCATGTCTATGAATTCATACATTCTTTTTGCTTACCTTTCTTGTCTCACACTTGGACATCTTCAGATTAATGTCAGATAACACAATTCTCCTGTGACATATTCAAGTGGAGGACACCCATTCAACAGAAAAGAATTTTTAAAAGTCTTGAAATTATACCTGTATGATTGTATCATACAACTACACTTAATTCTTAATCTGCAAATTACATATTATTTCCAACTTTCATTTTGTCTAGCAAGTGAAGACACTACCTCTGTCTAAATGTATATAACGTAATATATATACTAATATTACAGAGGTATGGCTACGTAGAGAGCAAGAACGTCTCAAGATGGTTTATCACTGATAAATGGAAAGTGATATTAACTTCACTTTCAAAACTCGCGTAAGTTATGCAACTTATTATTGCAAAAATTTATCAAATGAATACAGATCATTTTAGGCCTGTATGCTTTAGTTATGTTATGAATAAGAAATTATTCACTGGTTCTTCTAATTTAGCTTCTTCAAGGCTGTACAATTCATTTGCCAGTTGGACAACTGGCTAAATTGCCATGTTCTCTGTCTCTTTACAGAAGAGTCTTACAGTTCATAAGAAAAAATATGGAAGGATATCCAGATATCCAGCACTGCATATGTCTCAGTATATTTCCTAGCATTATACTCAGTTCCTTTTGGAATGAGTCATAGAATCATTGACCAGTTATAGTTGGAAGGGACCTTAAAGATCATGGAGTTCCAACACCCCTGCAGTGGGCAAGGACACCTTCCACCAGACCAGGCTGCTCAAAGCCCCGTCCACCCTTGTCTGGAACACCTCCAGGGATGGGGCATTCACAACTTCTCTGGGAAACCTGCTCCAGTGTCTCACCACCTTCACACTAAAGAGTTTCTTCCGGATACCTAATCTAAACCTTTCCCCTTTCAGTTTAAAACCATTACCTCTCATCCTGTCACTACACTCCCTGATAAAGAATCCCACTCCATCTCTTCTGTAGGCCCCCTTTAGGTACTGGAAGGCTGTTATAATGTCTGTTATAAGGTCTCCCTGAAGCCTCCTCTTGCTGAGCCTGAGCAATCCCAACTCTCTCAGCCTGTCTTCATAGGAGAGATGCTCCAGCCCTCTGATCATCCTCAAGGCCCTACCCCTGCACTTGCTCCGAAAGATTTTTTTCCAATAGTTTCTGCTGATAAATTATTCCATTATAATTGACCCAGTGACCTATAGCTTGCTTTTCTGAAATAATTAAGACTAAGATATTTTTATGTATGGTTTACTTTTTTGATTGCTTCTATTTTTCTTTACTGTATTTCCTGTAGAAAAAAATACCACAAATTAAGTTACCCAGTCACTGGATCTATTTCTTGAAAGCTTGTTCCACATTTTAGTTTGCTGATATTTTTTTTATTGCCTTTGTTTATGTCCTTTTTTTTTAATTTTATTTTATTGCCTCTTGTTTGCTTTGTTTCAAATTGCCACAACCTGTAAAGCAAGTACGTTTTATTTCTTGTTATTTTCAATTCTTTTTCCAGTCAACATATTTTTCTACTTTGCACATCACTCATTTCCCTCCAGACTTTAACAAGTATCTACATTCCTCCTGAGTTCCACACTGCAATTAATACCTTTCTTCAGTCTTTCATAGTTTTTCTCCTTAGAGCTGAGTATATTGGAGACAGTCAATGAGTCACTGCTTCAGTTCTGGTAGGAATCGCAGATAATTATAAAATAGAACTGTTTGTGATATATGAGTATCTCAAAGGCAGAAAATTCTGCCTCCTCGTATCTTTCTCCCTTACAGCCTTAGCTTAGCTATCCTTACAGCTGATGAGTACAACTGTGTTGCATTTCAATTCTGACTGCATTAGAGGTATTTACTAAGACAAATTAAAGGGGAATTTCCTTTAGAATTGTCATGTAATTACAAAGTCAACAACTTCTGCTTACCCACTAATTACAGAAAATTGTATTTGATAGCTGCATAATTTGATCATATGTGCAAATATTTGCTCTTGTCTTTAGTACTGTTTGAAGGATATTTCAAGGCGTCTGCTCAATTCTTCTGAATTTAAACATATGCATAGTGTAAATAAAACATACTATAGGCCAATTGATTGCTTTTATGCATCTGCCAATTTAATTTCCATTACATTAATTCTTCTGTTGAATACAATTTCCTGAAGTTTAATCTCTTTCAGCAGATGCACACGATCTCTCTTTATAACAGCATGAAACAAAGGCCAAAACATTACATCACACCAAAAAGTTGAATAAGCCTGCATAATTTAGTCTACTTTAGCCCACACTTAAATAAATTAGTTCAGGCCTGCACACACATGTTCCCACACATGCACAAATACAAGCTGCAGAGCCTGAAAACCACAGTTGTGTGTCTACCTAGGAGGAGGAAAAGGTTTTACCAAAGGAGAAAATCTAAAATACACACGTAAAATTACATTGTGCGTAGTTGCCATTGTACTAACACATTACTCAAGAACCCAAGACCAACTAGAGAGCAGTCTAAATACAAGCCAACTTGATGAAGTTGTATATAAGCGGAAAAAGCCCACTGTCATTCGCTTTCAAAGATTTTTATTCTCATTGAGAGTCTTGTGGACTTATTCATAAGCCTTTAATTCCTAATCCTCATTCTCCATGAGAAGAAGAGGTTTGCCTATTATAAATGCAAACTAGACATAAGAAATGGGTTTAAAATTAACATAATTAATTATTCTAAAAATAAACCACATTCCACTTGAATTTATTATGGCACTTTGCTATATTATCATCTTACAGTCTATAAACACATTCCACGAGACATACTTGATAGTTTTTCAATCAATTCTGATACTGGCTTTCAGGCAGTACAAATTTTTGAAAAACATTTTTTCTTATCACACATAGCGTTCTCTTAGGACAGACCTTCAATATGGTCTCACCTCAACTGAGAATTAATTTAATCAAATTATTATTATCAAATAATTAGATTTTATAATTTTATAATTATCAATAATTAGATCAAATTATTACTATCAAATTGTTAGAATTAGCTGTAATACTGAAAAAGTTAAGTTTATATGGAAGAATGTGTGGAGTGAATGAAAAAGAATACGGTGTACAGCAGTGGGAAAGCAGAGTCTAAACATTAATTTTCCTAGGGGAGAGAAAACCAGAGCTGCCTTTATTTAAAATTCACCATTTAGAATTTGTCAACTCAGACACATAAAGAACTAGCACAAGGACTAAAATATTAGTATTCTGAGACAACTTCACTGACTTAAGTGAAGTGTTAATACTATGTTAACCTGCTTTCTGTTTTGAATCATCCCAGTTAATATGAAGAAGGAAGAATCATACCAGGACCAGTGGTTAATCATACAACTGCATTTGTTGCCTGCTATCTTTTTAGGTAAATGATCCATTATTATGGTCTTGTGTAATAAACATCCTTATACCCTTGTATGAGCCAAGTAAACTTCCTAATAAGTAAGTTAAGAGTATGATTATGATTGGTCACATTTTCCAGCTTGAAAAGCTAATGTATAAAGTTTACTCATTAATATTTTTTTTTTTTCTGCAGAGATTCTCCATGAGCAGCAATCTCTGTGGCCTTCGTAATTTGGATTGATGACTTAATCTACACAGGCTAAGACAGTTCTCCAAACTGGGTACAGGAAACCAGTACAAGTAGTAAAATTTGCGAGGTAAGAATTAAGGATGTAGAGAAAGTAAAAAAGATGTTTTATAAAATTAAATAAGCCTGCAGAAAATGTGGGAAGCATGCCTTGTACCACCAGAATAATTCAATTAAATGAGCAAGAGAGATGCCTGATGGAACCAGAATAGTCCTATAAACAAGATGCCTGGCAGATCAAGAGTAAGCCCTGGTCCCAAATATAAGATGAACAATGTCAAGAACAAATGAGATTGTCTCCTTTGGGGGAGGAGAAAAGAACATAAAAGATCTTTAACAACAGATGAAAGATGGGCAGAAGACAAATCATGTTGGTTCCAGGCTTCCCTTGTACCTGGTGAGCTCTCAAGTTTGAACATCTTGATTTCATCAAGGAACATGGCCATCAGTATTAACCACATTATAATAGCTTCTGTGGTAGGTCACAACGGACTTGACAAAACAGACAAATTAGAATTACAGCTACACTTTATATCACAGGAAGGCACTCAATCCTGTGGCAACAGGTACAGCCCAGCAGTCAGCCCCTGGGTCCAAGTGGGAACGGTCACAGGTAGGAAAAGACCTCCTTGGCAGATGCTGCAAATTCTGGCCTTGCCCAGGGCCCCGCTGAGCCAAGCACCACCCTGGACCCCTCCTGTCCTGACCTTTCTGGGTCTAGGCCTGCAGCAGCACCTGTGGATGGCCAAGCTGTGGCTGACCTCAGCCACTGTCTCAGGCCTGGCCCAGCTCAGCCTACCTGGCTGGTCAGGGAGAGAGGGTACCACATTGCTCTGATGGTCCCAAGGCCATTGCTAGCCCTGGTCACCCTCACTTATGCTGTGCCCTGACAAACATGCCCTTAAAGCATGGCTGGGAAAGAAGAGCAACAGAAGACATGAATGAGCTTTTGGCTTTTCAAGGAGCTTAACATATGCTTTATTTTAAGAGAGGGACAATAGAAACATACAGAAAAAGTAAAGGAAGGAAGTATATACTTATCCTGTATACTTATCCACATTTAGGTTGTGGGAACTTATAGTAGGAGTAAGTGACAGATTGCAGTGAAGTTTCCTTTTTTGCCTTTTTTTTTTTTTTTTTTGTAGGGGGCTCCCAAAGAGCTCTCATTTTTCCATCCTGGCATGGACAGAAAAGCTAACCCCCTCCATTTATTTTGTTGTTGGAAAGTCCAAAATATCCTGTTCCTAGCAGACATTGTCTTTTTTCTCCTCTTTGAAAGCCACATATTAAATACTGTTAATTCTGGGAATAAGAAATATAGACACTGTACATTAATGCATATGTATTTCTGTGCACAGATGTATGTAAGTATAAATAAATATGCCACTATAAACCCTTGTATTGCTATTATTGACTTTGTACCTGCAGTAAGAGAAGAGATAGGAGATAAACAATTTCTTTCTAAGCTGTCAACTGCTGAGCTGCTCGTTCACATTTACTGTGCTGCACCTTGCTCCCTCCCTCCCTCAATCCTTATCCAAAATTCATAACTAGTATGCAAGCATCAGGCAACCCAAGAGATTACAAGGACAGGAGACAGCGAGGCTTCAGCTTTAAAAAAAGGTGATCTGGATTTAATGTCACAATGATGGATGAATCTTTTTGGGCTAGATGTGAAATTAAATTTCTGGAACCAGAAAGCCTCAGGCACTTCTGTTACGCTTACATTATACTGTGTATGACATAAGAAACACTGGGCTACTAATGGGATTACTACATATTAAAAATAGAATAGTCTCTAATAGCCTGTTTTAGTTCTGTGTGTATAAATAAATTTATATTTTGCAGAACTGCCATCTCACTACCTCTATGGCCTTCAGCCCTAAAATGTGAAGCATTTAATTTTCTTTCTTATTGCTGAAAATGCCACGGTGAGTTCAAGAACTTAAATCAGTGAAACTATGTAAACTGAACACTTGATTTTTCTTTAAAAAAAAAAAATCATAAAAAACCAAAATCCACTTACAGGGCGTATTTGTTACTTTGTTCTGAAACCAAAACTGAATAAATATTAAGCACTTGTCATTTAGGTTATTTCATGGTCCTTTGCGTTTAAAAAGAAAGCCAAAACATTTCAAATCCAAATTCTTAAAACCAATTCCATAAAATCTCACTTGGTATATACAGAAAAACTAAGTAAACATAAATTCCACTAAATTGTAGACTAATGAATCATGCAGAAATGAAATAAAGAATAAATAAATAAAAGTAGTCCATATTTTATACCTTCTGCATCTTATAAATATCCCAAATATGTACATGTAAAAAATCACAGCACATAGAAAGAAGGTTGACCTTGGAGTTTTCAGATTTGAACATTTAGACTCATTAGACGGAGGACAGTCACACAGAGATGACACTTATGACTTGAAGTAACAGGTATCAGCAAGCGATTTCTTACACATAAGCAATTCTTGGTCAAACAGAAGTGACATGTCACTTCTGTCTGCCTTGCTGAGTTTCACAAATGCCCTGTGAACGTCATGATTGAAAATGGAATATTTCAAAATCTAGCAACACAGATCCTAAGAATATTTTAGATTTCAGGATTGTAGAAATAGATTTGTTATTAAGCGAGAACAGGCAAGAGGAGTTCTGGGACAGAAAAAAAAATATTTCAGCAAGGCCTCTAAAAATCTCAGACTAAAGTGTACCTAAATTTATATCTAAAAAAACCCCCACTTCAGTTAATATAATTATTTTCCAAAAGGAAATTATAGGTGGGACTCTATAAATTGAACAGATTGTATCTTTTAGTTTAAATTATTTTAATTGGAACAACTATTCCTCCTGGATAGAATCATTGACCGGTTAGAGTTGGAAGGAGATTTAAAGATCATGGAGTTCCAATACCCCTGCAGTGGGCAAGGACACCTTCCACCAGACCAGGCTGCTCAAAGCCCCGTCCACCCTTGTCTGGAACACCTCCAGGGATGGGGCATTCACAACTTCTCTGGGAAACCTGCTCCAGTGTCTCACCACCTTCACACTAAAGAGTTTCTTCCGGATACCTAATCTAAACCTTTCCCCTTTCAGTTTAAAACCATTACCTCTCATCCTGTCACTACACTCCCTGATAAAGAATCCCACTCCATCTCTTCTGTAGGCCCCCTTTAGGTACTGGAAGGCTGTTATAAGGTCTCCCTGAAGCCTCCTCTTGCCGAGCCTGAGCAATCCCAACTCTCTCAAGCCTGTCTTCATAGGAGAGATGCTCCAGCCCTCTGATCATCTTTGTGGCCCTGTGCTGGACCCTTTCCAACAGTCCAACTTGAATAAGACATATATTTGATAAAATGTAGCACCTCTGTCTTCATCATTTTACACCACAATTAAATGCTAAGGGTCACAGGCTAAAAGGTGCAGTGCTATTGTTAAAAGGGTAATCACTTTGTTAACGTGTACTGTCTCCTAATGTTAAAATTCTTCATTTCACAGAAGGGCCATTAGAAATGTCACAGATAGCCACTACTTAGTTTCAAATGCAACCCATCACTTTGCATCTTTTGGAAAGAAGTAGGACATCAATAAACTAAAAACAAATTCTTACGTTGAACTATAACAGACATATTTAAATTGCTATATTCTGAGTAATGGAAGAACTTGAAGAACTAACTTGAAAACAGATACCTAGAAAATAGCATTTTATAGTGCACTGCTGGCAAGGCAACATATACAGGTAATGGCTGCAGAAACTCAGGTGTCTAGGATCTCGGACAGAAACTCCTTAGTACAGACACATCAGAGAAGAGGTTGATAGCAGTTGTTACTAGTATAAAAATTCAAGGCACATAACATAGATTATCTGTGGTTTCTAAATATAACACTAAAAGAGCAACTTTATTCGGCACTAAGAGTGAGAATTTAATTCCTTGTCCTTATAATGACTAAATTCATCAAGTACAAATCCCTTCCATTCTAGGGAAGCCATGTACTTCAGGAAAATACATCGAGTTTCCCAAAGCACTTCCTTTCATTGCTGATAAGAGCAGTTGAGATATAGATACCTAAAATCAAGGGAATTAATCTCACAATATGTGATTTGATTTGTTTAAATATTTGTATGCAGCAGTAAAAAAAAAAAAAAAAAGCACTTTGGATAGAAATAATAGAAATAATAGAAATACATTTCATAGTAGAAATACCTTTCACAGGAAAAAGTAGTTGAGAGACAGCGCTTTCATAGCACATTTTCCTTGGATTTAGACTTGATTGTTAAATCATATATCCTAACAGCCTAAACACTTTTGTCTTTTTTATTTGGTATTTATTACTTTTTTCTTTTTTCTTTTTTTTTTGCTACTATTGTATAAACTCCATCATAATCTATTTTTCCAAGGAGTAATTCAGTCATTAGATTAAAAAAACAAAACAAAACAAAACAAAAAACCAGTAACAAAGGAGGAAGTAATACTCTAAGGTTAAATAAGCATTTGGCATCATTTTATGTTGCAGTATAGTGGAAAAAATGTCTAATCACAAATTAAGTTATTTGAAGTTATTTAGTATTACAGGAAGTCTGATGCATTGTTTAGTATTAGAGTTCATCTCACTTATTGGAAACCTTTTTTCAATCAATTAACATATGTGTGTTGATCAACAGATAAACTGTGACAACAAGGAAAGAAAAATGAACTCTTTGTGTGCGGTTGCAGCAGTGAACAGCAGTCATTATAAACTTTTGCATTTTTTTTTTTAAAGAACATTCAGTTTCTAGAGAATATGTATTTGTGAATTATATTGTGAATTTATTGGTGCCAAAATCCAAAAGCAGTGCACACCTATGCTCCTCTGACTTAAAATTTGGAACAACAGAAAGCTGCTTTGAAAATAAATTTCACCACTAAAGTAGAGGACATCGTTAAATCAATTCTTAAAAAAAGTAGTTCTGGGAGATTTTATATACAGATTCTAAGTTATTATCTAGAGACAAATCAGCAATGAAAAGACTTCCTGCAGTAGAATTTATCATTTAACAACTAAGGTATTTTTCTTTTATTTTTCTTCCTTTTCAGCTCTGCAGTGAGGGGGGGTTTGTGTGGGGGTATATAATAGTAACATAATGGATTATGAGGAAAAATAAAGTATGGGATCCTAACAACAACAATAATAATATAAAACCTGAAACCAAGCAGCTGTTTTGTATGATAATAAAAATGAAGTTAATAATATAATCTAAACCAGCATATCTGAGGAACAGAAACAATGTGATTATCCTGTTCTGTCTGTTGTGCAAGGAAAATACATGAACCCATATTGAACTTCTAATTAGTACACAAATATGCACTGTTTAGAGAGCAGACTAAAAAAATCATATCAAAATGGAAAATTATTGATTCTTCACATCCAATAAAATATCTGTATTACAGTAAAGGAAAATAAATTTAACTTACCTATTTGCAGTAACAGTCAGGACATTATCAACCATATTCCAATTCGATGAAAGACGAACAAAGCCATCCCATTTAAATTAAATTAAAAAAAAAAACAAACAAACAGAAAAGAAAAATTAAAATTATTAACCATAGTGATTTCTGTACTTGCTGTATATGTATAGCCCATATTTTTTTCTTAAGAAAATGTCTCCTACTTTAATGTCTCTTGATCTTTAAAATCTTGATTTGTTCTAATTTGTAAGCAGTCAAAAACGTGTCAAGTAGTGACATACACGTTACACAAGACTAACAACTTTTCTTTACCAAGTATTCCGTAAAATAAACTCCAGCTTAAGTTACTAAGCCATTAAGATATTTCCAATTGTTTGTAACATTTTTAGAATATTTACATTTTAAAAGATGAAAATATAACCATTAAATATTGTAAAAGCTTTAAAACAGAAAGTGCATGTAACATGAAAAATGACAGTGAAACCAACAGAAATCACAGGGCACAGTAATATTTCCAGTGGATTCTATGCCATTTTCAATTAGTTTAGTTCAAACTCTCACGTCTTCAACTACTAGGTCTTTAGTTCTCGGTCTATACAGAATTATATGGCATAGTCCAGAACTGAGGCCTCAAAACCATTCCAAAGCAGTTTGTTAGAATTTGTGAATTTGTTAATTAGAATTAAGAATCATTTGTTGATGATTATGATGTCAAAATAGATTAATTTCTAAAATATTTTTTCCATTTCATCATCCAACTCTAAAATAGCCTCAAAGGTAGAAAATTCAAAGGAGAAATGCATTTCAAGTTAAAGGCTTCTTCGTAGCCTGGGATCCTGAACTCACAGACTCACATTCATAGATCTATTTCATTTTATACAAAATTTCAAGATGTCTAGTTTTAATTTCAAATTGTAATAATCCGATCTTTAAAACATCAGAGAATTACATTTCTCAAAGTAATTTTATAGGTATTAGTAGTTTAATACATCACTAGCTCACCCAAACATGAACTATCAGTCTATGACTCTACTCTTTTCTCTAGATTATATATTACTAAAGATGTCATGGACATTGTTTCAAGAACATAGATCTTCATGAAGTACTTGTTCACAGAGATTCACTAGCTGCACAGAGCAGAATTTCTCGCAGAAGCCTGTGAGTCTATCTCACAGAAGATTTTTGTCTAGTACTGCTCCATCCTCACCCTAATCACAAGGAAAAAGAGCAGAAAAGTCAAGAACAGTCAAGCAGACAAAAAAAAAGAGTGTATATCATGCTGTTTGCACTTTTTAAAATTTACCTTATCTAGCAATTAAACAGATAGGTACATCCATACGTACACCTCTCCAGCAAGCTTTCTTAAAGTAATTTTGTGCTGCAGCTATAAAGTTGTTGGGTTTTTTTTTTTTTTTTCCCCTCTTCTGTTAACGTCCTGTTAAACTGCCTTTACCTCAACCCACAAGTTTTTTTTTTGTTTGTTTCTTTTCCCTGCCTCCTTCCTATCCTACTGTAGGGAAAGGTGGGGTGATGACTGTGGTCCTACTTGATGGCAGAGCTTACACCACGACAGCTGGGAAGATTTCTTTACCCTTTTCTTGCACTTTCTGATGAATGAATTCACTCTGCTGGGGTTTTTTTTAGATATAAATAGAAATACCTTTTCAACTTTATGCATAATTTCACTTAAACTTTGTATTTATTTCATAGCCGTTTCTTTCACTAAATATCTTCTCTCTGTAATATCTTGATCTTGAAAAAATTTCATGGAGAAAAGATTGTAGGCAAGAGTACTGATGTACAAGTACAGAGATACCTATGCATAAGTTGCATTTTGATTTGATCAACATTCTGGTCAGACAAACCTATAAAAATACCTGGGAGATGCAGGAATTTATTTTAATTTATGATAAAAAGCATAAAGATTTGCAATTTCTAGATTCATTCAGGTGTGAAGGGGTTTTCCCTCGATTTGTCATCATTGAAGCATTTGCTTTCTACATACTTGCCCATATATTTTTATACTCCAAAGTGCAGTCAGTGGACGGCTAACCCTGCTGCACAAACAATTAATCTAGCAAGACAATAGTAATTTCAAATATAAAGTACATTGTAGCTATACAGTCAAAAGACCCGAGATTGACTTCCCAGAAAGGGCCACAATATTTTAAGAGTGTAAGGGGGACAAGAGCTTTAAAAAAAGAACACTCCAAACCATGGATCCTGTCACAATTTAGACCTTGCACTGTGTACTCTAGAGAACTCTCAAAGAACTCACACACAATTTTCGGAAGTAACTTTTGAGACTCTATTTTCTTAATCTGTAGCCTTCTAACATAAATCACTCCTCCTCAGCTTGCAGAACAACAACCAAGAAGGGAGGATTAAGTATTTCTTATGTTCAATAACGTTCATTACCCTACCCACTATGTCTTAAAAGAAAATACAAAAAACATTGCCCTAATCAAATTATTCTGTATGACAACATGAATGAAAACTGAGCATTCAAAACCAAGTTTCACCTGAAAGGTACTGATTCTCGTGGCTTTTCTAAGTGCACTTCTGTTGATTAACATGTTACCAAACTGAAGGTGATTTATGGCATTGGAAACAGATGCCACTCTCAAAAAATGTATCATTATTTCAGAGAACCTGAAAAGCATGGTACTAACGAGCCAATAAACTATTTCTGACACTAGATGATGTCAACTTTTTCACTTACCTAACAATACTTCAAAAATCACTAAGGCACAACTGATTGACTGCAAAAGACTTTTCCAGAAATTTGCTGTCCTCCCTGACAGGCACTTAAAGTCACGACACTGCAGCGGTAAATAGGAACCGTTTAACTATCCTTAAAGTGACATTCACAATTGGTATAGTTGATAGAAGAACAGTACCTTAAGAAATATACAAATTCTTATTTTTACTTCAATAAATCATTTAGAATGCGATAAACACATATTTGATAGGATACTACAAAATAAAAGTCTAGGCTTACGTTGCAGCATTACTTGAGCAATTATATTGATAATAAACCCATTAATGAAAGATCAACTAAAAAAAATGCCTCTCTATTTAGCAGTCTTTGGTTGTGGTTACCTCAACAGAGCATCTTCCTCTAGCAAACACAGCTGCAGAATATGCTTAGATCATTTAGAGACTAAGAATTTTAATACATTTCTCTGGCAATATTTTCTCTCTTACTCTCCACAAATGTCTACCCTCTCTGCTCCTACTATCAAACAACTGCTGGATCTTGCCCAATTTATGCTTCCCTTTCTTTATACTATCAGTTTTCTTCTTCCTTTTGTTTTCTTTTATGATGGTTGTATATAGTACTGCACGTGTAGGCTTCCTTGTAGGCTTCATTTTCTGAACCACCTGTCATTTAAGCTTCAATTTGTCATTTTAAATTGCTATACTGAATAAATATGGTACTCCAAATGAGACCAAATCAGGACCAACTAGGAGAAAAAGTATTTATTTGGTAGACAGCAACAGTTTTGTTAATAGCATTAGTGGAATAGTGTCTTAAAAGTACATTTTTCCTTTTATTACCATAGCACACAATACATAAATAATTCTCATAGGACTACTGTTAAAATAGTATTCTCTAATCATTTCTGCATCTGATTAATATGCAGACATGCCACTTACTGTAAAATTAAGATTCAAATTCAACAGACGAAGCAACTTAACTGTCCTACACCACCCACTTCCACTTGCACCCCTTTAAGGTCTTGTCTGTGTTCCCAGACATTTAGTCTGAATGAGACTTAAATGTAAAGTATAATGAATATGGCGCTTCGTCACATGGTTTAGTGGTGGACTTCATAGTGTTAGGTTAGCAGTTGGACTCGATGATCTTAAGTGTCTTTTCCAACCTAAGTGATTCTATGAAAATACTTCTGTTACATCAGTCAGGGGAGCAGACACCAAAATAAGACAACCATCCCTGGTCTTGTTCAAAGAACCATATAAGCTTTTTTTTTTTTTTTTTCATTTAATAGGAATGAGAGTGAACACACAACCACCACTGGAAAAAGAGACAAATTCCTTCTCATTTAACTCCATTTGGACACCTATGTCACTCCTGGGTTCAACATAGCCATGCTTGAACTGTCTGTGAAACATCCTGAAGAAAGTATGCATCTGGGTTCAAGGCAGTAACCCAGGAACAGGAAACATAAAATGAAATTTCTTCAGGTTGAACAAGTACTCACATTATCAACATATGTTAAAATAGGTCTTCTCCCAACCCCCAATCACTTTAGTTCTGAAAAGAAGGTAGTAGGTTTTGCATTGAATCCAATGTAGTCTGAATGCATTTATGTCATTTCTGTGTTAAACTTTCAACATAAGCTAGGCAGACATTAAGCATTTTTTTCAGTCTCCAAATCACAAAACAAACAGAACAGATAATCAGATTGTTTTTGAACATAAATGGGAAAGACTAGGTAAAAGTGACAGGCATTCTTTGCTCCAAAACATGCATTACTTTTAGACATCAACGGCAAGGTGAAGTTTAGAGCTAGCTTTGGAGAGCTGGGGTTTGGGTACACTCTGACAAACTGAACACAGCCTACTTAGTTCTTTACAAGTCGCAGTCATTTAACAAAGCTAATAAAAAATCCAATTAACCTTCTAATCCCATCAAATTGTCATAAATGTTTTACTATACCAACAATGTTTAAGTAGGTAACACTTTCTGAAACATACCTAATATTATAGTACTCTCTGCTCCGTTGACTTTTTCTATTCTCATTACTCTGTCATCATAAAATTTTACAAAAGAGAATCCTAGGTTTACAACATCAAGCCTTTAACATTTTCAAATGATATTATTATTTGTGTCCCTTTAATAGGGAGTGACCCCCTTCTCTCAAAACGTCTTATATATAGAAGCTGAACAGGCAGCTGTACAGTGAATGCAGTGAATGTTACAAAAAGAGCAAGATTTAAAAAAGATAAAATGGAGAATTTCCAATTGTATTCGGTAAACTAAGGCACAAAGAAGAAAACCAGCTTGTCCAAGAGCTCAAAAGAGCTTCTTGACAGAGCAAGGAATAAAGCTGAAGTATCTGTAACACACAATGACTAAAACCAGTAACTTATCCTGAGTTCTTCCTCCGTCTCTCTTTCCTACTAGCAGTCTTTGGTTTTGGTTCAGAGCCAATTTAAGACTTCTTCTTAGGCAGTTAGGCAGAAATCATTTTGTGCAGGAATGTATTGGCTCTTGCAGGGAATTGCAGAAGCCATAGATTTTTAATAAGATTGCGGATGCTTATCTCATCCCAACTTCCCATTACTAGATGTCTTTTGTCTTTTCTGTAAGGGACAGCTCCTCTTTAGACTGTTCTTCAACTCACAGGTATTCATTCTCTCTCTTATGCCTAACACTCCTCACCTAGAACATATCCTTAGGTTCTGGAGATGGCGAAAGGGAAGATACACAGAAAGCCTCTGACACTCTTCCTGCAGAAAAGTACCTCTCGAAACCAAAATAAATAGTCCTGATTTTCATGACTAACTGCTTTTCTAATTGTAAAGGAGCTCCCAGCATGAGCCATTGCCTCATGCACACCAGGAAAATCAGTCTTCATTTCCTTTTCCAGGTAAAATAAAGACTCTTACCCACAATTGTCAACTCTTCTTACACTAAAATCCACTGGTGTAATTTAAAGGGAACTGCAGCATTCCAAAATATTTTGAAAGACAAAGTATGTATGGCTACTTCAAACACTTCAGAATAATAAAAAACCCAAACAAAATAACAGCAACACACACACACAAACATTAAAAAAAAAAAATCAAACCAAACCAAAACAAACAGAAGAGCCACCCTCTAAGTGGTTCAGGCACGGTGCTGAAAGTTGTGTTCTTCCAACAGAATCTGATAAGAAAAGAAGTGACTGAGAAGAAAGGGTTCACAACAGTTCTAACATGAGAAAGCTTTTCCAGACTTTATCCTATGATTCTACTTGTACTTCAGGAATTAAATCAAAAAGCCACTCAGCTAAAAGGTTCTTCTTTGGACTGACGTGTATAAAGTTCAGAAATACATAAAATTCAAGCTGGTATTTCCTGTGGCTTGCTAGCTATATAGTCAAAACTGTATAATTCCCATCTCCATTCCCCAAAAATACAACAAACCCTTAACTGGTTGCAAATGCTTATGAAATGCAGAAATTACCCTAGCTTCATTCCTTGTATGCTGGATTAAGCAGCACCTTGTAAAACATGTATCAAGTTCTGTGATTTACTTATCAAAAGAAGTAGCAGGTCTTTTGAATAAGAGTTTTCCCTCAATATATGAATGTTCCCTGACGCTTCAGTTAATAGACTCAATATTTACTCAGCTCTTCGATAATCACAAAAATAAAAAAAAAAAAAAAAAGGATGCTTAACATACTAAGCAAAACCAGCTAGAATATATGGAGCTCTGCCTGGAAATGGATGCTCAGCGAACTGAAAATTTATGGTTGGGTATTAAAGAGAAGACAGATGAGGGTGACATCGTAGCTGGTGTCTGCTATAAGCCATGAAGATGTGGATGAGGCCCCCTCCAGGCAGCTATTCACATTCACAGGCCCTGGTTCTCCTGGGGGACTTCAACCACCCCATTGCCTGCCAGAGGGAGAACAGAGCAGGGCCTTAGCAATCCAGGGGGTTCCTGCATAGCACCGATGACAACTTCCTGACCCAAATCACAGGCTAATAAGAAGAGATGCTCTGCTGAGCCTCAGCATTAGAAGTACAATGATGCGTAGAGTTAGTTCTGACTGAAGTAGATAGAGTGGGGTGGTAGAAAATGTGGAACTCTGTTGCACTCACATTTCAGAATGTCTCATTCCTTAGGCAGCAGAAGTGCTTCTCTGTTGGAAGTCACAAAGACTAAAAAAAATATTTTACTTTCATTATAGATTCTTCATAAATACATTTGGCATATCAAATATTTATGACAACTTTTTAAATAAGTAAGAACTTAAGTGAACTTGATGTCCCACTTCGCAAGGGTTCCACTTGGTGCTGAGTGCACAAAAAAAGGTGCCAAAAGCTACAGCTTTAGCTTTTTTTCTCTATAGTCTAATTCTGATCACAGTATTAATTGAATATTTTGAGTAACTCCACCAAGTCAGCATACTGCTGTCTCTACAATCCAACACAAGGATTCACCGCTCTTGATAAAATAGAATTTAAATGCTATTAAATGCATTCCAAGTAATCAGCTCCTGACCATGCATTCTGGTTAAGCTGACAATCCTATTTTCTGAATTCTGATAAAGTAGTCCCAGATCTAACACTATTCATTTGCACAAAACCAAAACCACCTCGGTGTTAGCAATCTGTATTTCCTGATAGCAACTGCTGGTGCATTCTTCAATGGCGGTCCCAAAAAAGCATAAAACTATGGAAGTTAATATTTGCTCATCTTAAAGCTGTAAAAAAAGCCAAATAACCCTCACAAATTTCCAGCCCTCCCCTGCAGCCTCGAGAAAAGCCAGTTGTTCTCAGTAGAACTTCCTATAAAAGGGACCAAAGGGATAACCTTAATTAATATTGACAAACATAACAAAACAAACTTGTACCGAGTATGTGTTTCTCTGTGTGTATATAAGAGTTTAATTTCCAGAGTAATTTTGCAAGAAAAAAAGTACATAAAAAAAGGCCCTTTCTTCTCTAAAAAAACTTCTGTGTTTAATTACCTTTTGCTGAGTACATCTTTTATGTGCACATGAAGGTTAAAATACATAAAAGAAATTATAACCATATACAATTGGGCCAGTATAAAAACACATGGTAATTGGACTAGAATCATAGTTCCCAGAAAACTGTACTTAGACACTGTTATTCTAAACATTTTCCATATGCTGCTAGTTCTAAGCATAAAGTTAACCTAGTTTTTAAAAACCCTCCAGCTCATTAATTGTATTAGCAAAAGCCAGGAAGCTGGCCTACAGGTATGCTTCCCTGTACGGACACAGACTAAAAGGCAGTAAGAGAACTACACATAAAGAAAGCATACCACTTGGTACACTTCAAAAAGTGCCTTGAGCTGAATAGCAATTATATTTTACCCTCCGAATATAAGGTATTTTCAACGTTAAAAACAAACCCACTCAAAAATACAATATAATCCCCCACCAAAACAACTAGAACTTTTATGTAACTATCTGTGTAGACCAGAACGAAGTTCTGAGCTACAAATATTTTGAAGTTACAAGTTTAATATGGCTATCCTTATTGTAATAAATAGTGATTACTTTCTATAAGCTATATTGTCTCATGTAAAATCTACTTTTTATACGTGAATGCATTTTGCATTTATTTGACATTATTTCAGAATTAGTACATTCAGAAATTAAGCATGCAATTTTTTCTAATTGATAAGTGAAAAGATTCTTTGTTTCACCTACCAACACTGAATCACGATCTTCTGATACCAGTAGAACAAAGCCCACACTATGTTGCTAGTCTTACAGCATCTACATATATTCATATATATTATATATATGTCATTAATGTATATATGGTTATCCTTGATATTTCTATGGAGTCATAGATCCTGACAGATAAGACAGAATTCTGCTTTGAACTCTGCTGTGCAGGAGAAGATATCATTTGCATTCTTGGGACTGATTTGAACCCACTGTCTTCAACACCTTAGAAAGAGGTCTAATCACTAATATGTTCTATAAAAGGGATGTACTGAAATCCCCACCTTCATTTGTGCCCTGGAGAAAAGCTGCCACACTTTAGTTGTTGGCTGAATACTCCCAAGTGCATGCGCCCAGGCGTAGCCAGCCTCCTGGCACCCCTCGGGGATTGCCTGTCTGGGGGATTTAAGCAAAGAACAATTCTAGAACCTATTGTGCCTTTGATGGGAAGCAGCCTGACCTGACCTAGCCTGGATGTGCACAAAACACATAATTTAGCAAATTTTAAAGTTACAACATATCCAGTAGGTACATGCACTGCATGCATGGTTGCTGTAATTTGACAGGTAAGTACAAACTCATTCTCGTTTAATCCTCTTTGAGGTAGACTAGTTGCTATCTCAGCAAGCAGCCTACAAACAAGGAATAAGATGAACCTCCAAATAAGATAAGGAATGGAATGTTTCAAAATACACCAGTTAAAACTTTAGCTCTCTCAAACAATTACCTAGCTCTAAAAGAAGGCACAGATTTTTCTCACATTTACTGAGAACAAAGTTTTATGGACTTAAAGGATTTTTGCTTGGCTTACAGTAAATTTTCCAATACCCACTGCTCAGAAACCACCTAGAAATAAGAGACTTTGAATCTTTGTCTGCTCATATTTATTACAAAAACAACATAACTATGTATGAACACCTGTGTACTGTTCAAAATTCTAGGATTGTCAGTTTCCATCATGCTGAGGAAAGTAAATTTTTAAAATTCAGATTTTGTGATGACATACAGATGGTTTAATTTACACGAGATGAAAAAACAACGGCTGGAGGAGATGCAGAGAGGACAATGTGATGTATAGTTTATAATTAAACACATTTGCTTCTTTATTTTAGTTCATCAAGGTTGTTATGTTCATATTTGCGCAAAACAATGATACACGCCAAAGAAATTTTCTTCTGAGGACTGCAGGAGTAAATTAACTTGTTGCATGTTTTAAAATTCTCTTCTGTCTCATTCTTTCCTGCATGATGAATAGATGTCATTGAAGAATAAAAAAAATACCTTGGCTACCTCTGCAAATGTAATCAGGGATGCAAGATTGATCTGAGCTCATGAATTTCTTGGGCATAAGAACAACCCAGTACAGTGCATAATCAAACCTATAATCAGCCACTGAACCATTCTGTCCTTGACTTCAGCTGTGCACAGCAACTTCAGAAGATATACAAGGATGATTAGGATAGCCTAATTGGAAAACAAAAGGTTTTTAAATGGCAGTATAGCTGGTTATGGGTCAGTACTCTCACCTGCCTCTTTTCATATAGCTGCATTTACCAGCAAATGGAAACAGAATAATTACTTAGGTAAATGGCAAGGTTTGAAAAACATCATCCTAGGGAGAAATGAGCTCCACAAATGCCTATATATACTAACTTAAAAGCAAGAAAGAAAAACATAGTCAGTGAAACAATCTGCCTCATTTCAATCTCTGCTAATTTTATATCATCTGTGATTTTAACATAATGTGGTGATTAAAAAATCATTATTCATTTATTATTAAAACTAAATTTTGTTTGGTTTTTTTCACCATCATTATATCATGCAACTATTATGGATAATATTATTCAGTGCCACAGATGAAAGAGAGGGAAAGGACATGTGGTAATTGTTCATATTATCATAACAGCTAAGAACAGACTAACCAATCAATTCCTCTTTATTTTCTTTTTCATCCACCAAACCAAACACTGCAATGTCATTTAGGAACAAACCCATTGTTTTCAATTTGTCACTGAGTAAATAAGCCACAAATCCTTTGATTATTACAGGATCTTCAGTATCTTCGTTTAGGTTTTGTTCTGCTTCTCCTTTTTTTGCCTTCCATCCTGTTGGTAATGAACATTCTTTCAGAAGCAAAGGGGATTTATTCTCCTCCTCTATCAGAAATCCCATGTACAGTTATGCATTAACTTCAGCAGACAGATTAGGGCACTAAGTTATCTCTTAAATTGTTCACAGCCCAGTGATGATCTCCTGCATGAAGATGAAATTTACTGCCTTTGTTAATAATCCCTCACAACCATAAACAGATTAAACACTGGTCCTGGATTTATTTATTTTTCTTCTCAAATGAACTGAAGGAAGAATAAACAGAAACAAAGAAAATCTAGCCACAACAACTTTTTGTGCTTGTGTGTGCTTGCAATGATAACCAGCCAACAGTACTTCTAATTCCAGTAGTGACCAGTTGAAAAAGTGTGCCTGCTAGTTATTCTGTAACTAGATACTAACAATATTCTTTAGCAAAATCAAAAGCATCTTCCCCTTTCGACCTAAAAAATTCTTCTATATTCTATTTTGATTTTCTTTTCCCTGGCTTTTTGGTTTTAGTTGAATATAGCTTCCTTGTCAGTCTGCCCATCCTCACTAGCCAAAGCACTTTCACACATTTGCCATTGACATATTTGTTTTTTTAAAACTCTTTTCACTTAGTCTGTGTGTGGTTTTAGTGCTACAAAAATAAATTAAATCTTAAGAGAAGCATTTCATTTTCAGACTTCTGTATATGATAGGATTGTTGCTATTTTTAATCAAACAAGTAGGAGCTGTTTCTGTCTTACAATACCCAATTATAATAAAGCATAAAAACATCCTAAGAGCAACATAATAAAATAGAAATATTTTTATTTTTATTACTAGGAAAAAGTATATGTTCCGTAACTTAACAGTTAATTATGTAGATATTATTTCAGATTAAGCTGACTGCTGAACATACTAAACAATTCCTCAGGCGTTGTCCAGTATTATTTGCTCCTCTACAGTATAGAGACATTTGAGGAGCTATTTCATTTTAGCATGTGAATTTAAGTATTAAGAATAAAATTACTACACTGCATTTCTCTAGCAATACCATCCCTTAAGGAACACACTCAGTTATTTTGTTCCTCATACCATGTTTCTTAAAACACGTATCAGTATCTTTCTAAAGTACCTATTTCTTCTTCACTGACAGCCTAGAACATAAAAGAATACACAAGTTTGTTGTTGTGGTTTGGGCTGGACTGGCCATTGAGATAAACAAGATATACAATACCGAATGAAAAAACCATATACAACGGTAGATTTTTGCTTTATGACTGAAGAAAGAGTAGAGACATGAATTATATTTTACAATGCAACATTTGAGGAAAAAAAAGGACTTGAAATACTTGTTTTTACTCTGAGTGGAATTTACACCTATAATTGTATGGATTAGTTAGGCTATGCAAGCTAGTCTGTCCCAGTACACTCCCCATCCTGTGTCCTACTGCCAAGGAGTGTTCCCCAGCGGAGCTCTGCACAGTGGTAAAGGTGAGCCCTCATCACATCCCATGCTGGATCTGAGGTCTCCGACTTTGCTGAAAGCTCAGCTGTTCCTTTTCTTTTCAAAGGCTTTCTAAACACAAAGCTTCTAGATGCTGTTTGCTCACGCCTCAGATTTTTCAAAATATGACAGGCAAATTTAAACACATCCTGTCAGCACCAGAAAAACTATAACTTTGTAGAAAAATAGAGAAAAATAGAGATTGAGCACATAGGATTTGAGCAATTCTGTTTCATGGGTGTGGAAAGAGAATAAAATATAATATATAACAGAAAATAAACTAGAAAATTCCAGGAAAAGTGGAATACGATTTTCAAATCTGCAAATATATCAAATTGCACAGCAAATTAATTATAAATTTGTATTTTTAACATATTCTGGAACAATCTTTATAAAACTTATCTTGGTTGCTTGGTGGTTTTTTGTTTGGTTGGTTTGGTTTTTATTTTTTTATCTTTTATTTCACAGAATCACAGAATATCAGGGATTGGAAGGGACCTTGAAAGATCATCTTGTCCAATCTCCCTGCCGGAGCAGGAACACCTAGATCAGGTCACACAGGAACACGTCCAGGCAGGTTTTTGTTGAAGTGTAAGTCAGAAACTTTGCACTGTAAAACCTTAACTTTGTTCTGTTTATGACTTTAACAAATTAGCTCCAAGACTGTTGGATTAGCTCCAAAGTCAGTTCCTACTCATCTAATTTTGCTTAGGAAACAGACTTGTTCAGTTCATATGATAAACCATGTCACAAAAGCAGATCTACATTAAACTACATTAAGGAAGTACTGCCCTGCTAATTAAATTTCATAAAACTGTCTTTAGCACAGAACCACCAGGAAGAGATGAATTGGAAAATCTTCTAAGTCAGCCATACAATAGGAAGATGTTATTTAAATGGAAGATGAGCAAAATCTCTCACAAGTAGAGAGGCTGCTAACACTAAAAAACAGGTTATAGGCAACATAAATGCTTCCTGGCAAAAAGTGTTAGCAATGACTAGGAGAAAGCAGGTGATAACATCTTCCTGCCACTTTTAGTTTTAAGGAGGAAAGCCTTTTTTTAAGGCTCAGACTACAGCATACTTTCCATTTATTCTTGGAAATAAACAACATATGTAATGTTTCTTACTGCATAGCCTCTCTTTCTTTGATAATTTCAGAATTAGTCACTGAAGTAGTTAGATAGTTGGGAAAAAATTACTAACCCCCTACCATCTTGTTCTTCAGCAGCCTGTAGAACAACCACCATTGGAAGTCTTTCTGAATAGGTTAGACACGTATGTGTGGATGTATGTGTGTTAGCAGGAATGCTGTGATCTTTTGAGGAAGGAATATTGTTTAGGATCCTTTCTAGTTTGGGGTTGGTTTTTTGTTTGTTTCTTCTAGGATTTTTCAAGAGTATTCCAATGAAGTAGCAGTACACAACACCTATTGACTATGAAAACTAAATAGTCACAAGACAGCTAAAATGAGTCTTAGGATACAAGCTTGAACCTAATGAGATACTCAACCAAATATTTTAAAACACGTTTAAGCTACGAGACAATAAGGTTTTTTTGCATATTAACTTCTCTACTCACCACAGCACAGCCAGGGTTTGACTTAAACTTAGGTGTGTCTATGTTTTGCTGCATCTTTCATGGATGGACATCTTTTTTTGACATGTTTCATAATGCTTTTATGTATCTTAACCACATTTTCTGAGGCTCTGTTATTTCACTAACAACTGCATTAAATAAGAGAAGACCAGACTGCAAATGGATACCTTTGCTATGAGATGCATAAATTCTTTTAAATTGGGAAAAATTCCATACCTTTGAACAAGTTTCATTTGATAAAAATCACACTGCTCAGATAATGTGTGTGACTCAGTCAGTACACTGAATTGAGTATTTTAAAAATTTAGTTTTGCCTTAGGTATATTCAATATATATATATATAAAATATATGTTTGATTTAACTATTGTAAAGGAAGCAAAAAGTAACTTCATACAGCTTTAACACAACATGAAGTTCTGAGAAAAAGAAGAAATTATGAACTCTAAAAATTTTCGCAAGCTCATTAAGAGAATTAAAGCAACAGAGAGATACAGCAGAGAAACAGCAGAAACAGAAAAGGAAGCAGGTGCTAATCAGTCATAATCATTATCTTGAATCTCTCTTTTCAATAAACATTGAAATTAGTTCTCTATTCTTCATCCTGAAGAGCTTCTTCTCTTTTCTAAAGCACCCTGCATAAAAATCCAGCAATAGACATTAACTACTTAGTAATTAAAGAAATGCAAAAAAAACCTAATAAACATATTTAATGTATGCCAATCTATGACAGAAATGGCAAAAGATGGTGAAACAATCAACTAATAAAAGCACTTAACTCATGGTGATGTGGCCTAGACCACAGTATGTTTTGCTCGTAATAATCCTAGAGCAGCCTAACTTTTCAACAGCACTTAGAGGATTTCTCCTGGAACTGAAAGACAGACATCAAATTTGCTACAATCTGTGCAAAACAGCTGTTCTTGAATAAAACCTTGGATGCCTGGTACAATCACCAAGGAAAAAATATATGGGCTACAAGCCAAGGGCATGCTTTCAGTACGACCTTCCGTATTATGGCCAAAATTTGTGGAAGCACCATCTGTTCGGACAAGGAACACAATTTTTGGTTGTTTGTTTACTGTTTGGTCCCCTCTAGTTCTCAGCTTAATGTTTTCTTGACCTGTGACACTGCAATATGACTCTGGATTTGTAATGTATGCACCGCATACAATAGGGAATGACATTATCTTCTACCAAGAGTTTTGCACTACGTAACTCATAGAATGGAGCAAAACCACAAATTAAACTGCAAACACACATAAAGCTTTTTACAATGTAAAGCACAGGGATTTTTCATTGTGCAAATCCCATTAATGAAATCCACTCAAATAAGTCCCTAGCTTGTTCCTCAAAAATTAATGCTAAAGCATTTAGTTATAGCTACCTATCTTTTTCAAAAGCCTAATAATTACCATACTTTAATGACATCTCTTTGGAGACTAAGGACATACAAAACGTATAAACCTAAAATAATTGTTTGGCTGAAAGCCTGGTTAAACCACAATTCTGTGAGTGAAAATTAATCTTTCAGATGAAACATACCCTTTTTTCATAGTACAGTCAAATTCATTGTACAAGTCAGGCTGTACTTTGAAGTCAGCAATTTGGAAAAGCATTTTCCTTCTTCAAAAGTAAAACAAAAACCAATAAAATGATTACCATTCAAACTAGCTGACATCTTTCTTGCAGTGTTGAAATAAAATTACTTTTTGGACAAATGCTTATAAGAACATGCATAGGAGCAGGAAAAAATAGCATACTATGGAACTGATGTTAATTTAAGATTTCTAAAAAGAACCATATAAAAATGCTTATATACACAATTAGTTTTAAGAGTTAGGGTGTCAGGGCCAGGAGGAAAAAATAATTAAAAAAAAAAAAAAGATAGAAAAGGAAAAAAAGAAAACATGCCACTCTAGCAATAAATTAAATTCTACCATTCCCAAAGAAAATAAAAAGAGTGACCAAGGCATCAACCACCTGGACAAATTTATTAGCAGAACATTTTTGAAAAACTAAAATTTAAATGGCTACAGTGTTTGATCATTAACACTCAGCAAAATTCCTACTGAAAACACTGTTTTGGGGTTTTTTTTCTACGAAAAGTATTAATTTTATTTTCCCATATCCAGTGGTTTCTGACACTCCAAGTTAATTATTTTACTACACTAACAAATAGGTCTGTGAGTCAAATTCAAACATGTCCAGGGGAAAAAAAAAAAAAAAAAAAAAGAAACTAAGGGAAAATCCTTAACTACTTTTTCTTCAAATTTAAATATCTCAGGAATAAGCATTCTAAGACCTAGGGTTAGCTAACCCTCAACTCTTAAATGAGAAGTCTTCAATTTTAATTATTTGGGGGACTTTCTTGGCAACACCACTACCTGTCAAGACATTATTATTTTCAAGTAGTCTTTTTACTTTTGTGACAATTTCTCTAATAAAAGTTTTGTTTTGATAACATAGGTAAAATACAGAAATAATATTTTATTTTATGAATTACATATTTGCTAATAAAACACTGTATTTCAAAGTATGCAAGTTACATTATAGTTGCAGAAAAATCAGGCTACTTGCACAGAAAGAGGTGATCCTAGATACTCTAAAGAAATAAGGCAGTAAGAGTGAAAGAAGGATTAGCGTCTCCAGTTACAGATGAGTAAGTAAAACCTGATTGCCTTCTACAACAAAGTAACCTGCTCAGTTGATGTGGGGGGGAGCAATGGACATTGTCTACTTATATTTCTCCAAAGCTTTCATCACAGTTCCCTGTAGACTGCTCCTAGAAAACTGATGTGTTACAGTCTAGACAAGTGGTCTGTGCAGTGACGCGGAACTGGCTGGCAAGCCCCACCCTGGTGGTGAAGAGCTCTTTTTCAAGATGGTAAACTGTCACGAGTTGGGTGCCCCAGGGATGGATACTGGGCCCAACATTATTTAAGTGATGTGGAAGATGGGATCAAGTGTATCCTGATAAAGTTTGCCTATGGTATCAAACAGAATGGGGAAGAAGACACTGTGGAAGGGAGAACCACCCTGCGGGAAGACCTGGATATGCTGGAATAGTGGGCTAACAATAACCTTATGAAGTTCAACCAAGACAAGTGTAAGGTCTTACACCTGGGAAAGTATAACACAGGAGTGTAGCACAGTAGCTGGGAGCAGCTCTGTGGAAAGGGACCTGGGGATCCTGGTGGACAACAAACTCAATATGAATGAACAGTGTGCTGCAGCAGCAAAGAAAGCCACCAGGATGCTGGGTTGCATCAACAGGCACATCATAAACAGAGATATAAAGGTCATTATCCCACTCCACTCAGCGCTTGCCAGGCCACACATGGAATACTGTGTTCAGTTTTGGCTCCTGCTACACTAAAAAGATGTGGACATGCATAGAGAATCCAGAGAAGGGCCACCAAGATGATCAAAGGACATGGAAGCCTGCCATATGATGAATGGCTGTGAAAATTGGTTTTGCTCTGCCTTAAGAAGGCTAAGGAGAGACCTCAGTATCATGTTCCAATATTTAAAGGGTGGTTATAAAGAAGATGGAGACTCCCTTTTTACAAGGAGTCACATGGAAAAGACAAGGGGTGTTGATACAAGTTACTCCTGGGGATTCCACGTGGCCACAAGAGGAAAATTTTCACAGTGAGAACGATCAATCATTGGAATAATCTCCCCAGGGAACTGGTTGATTCCACCCCACATTGGACCCTTTTAAGATTCAGCTGGATATGGAGCCTGGCCATCTTGTCTAGATCGTGGTTTTGCCAAGGAAGGTTGGACCAGATGATCCTTGAGGTCCCTTCCAACCTAGTAGTCTATCATTCTATGAAGTTGACATTGGACTGGCTTTAAATAAAAATCTACATTGGCGTTTCACTTACATAAAGTCACCACATTTTCCAGGCGAATGAATGCTCCTAGTTTTCTAAGAGTTCTGCAAAGAAAACCTTGGAACACAGCTGCACCCTTAAACTTGGTGCATTCATTTCAAACAGCGTGAAGTCTTTGTGCAAGGTCTATACTAACTGAAAGGTTTCAGCTATGAAGATTTTTTTTTTTCTTTCCAAATCTATATGACATCTTCATAAACTCCCAGAAGCTTATTTTCAAAGAAGTCTGATTATTTCAGTAAGCTTGAAAAAGCAAAACACTAAGAATAAAATTTATCTTTACTATAGTATAGTCACTACATAAAATTTATTATTTTTTTGAAAGTTGAGTTCTTATGGACAGATTCAAACAACAGACTCAATCCTATTGAATAATCAAAACCAATAGAGATCTTGAACTATTGTATACATTTGTAAAAATCTGACTCAAATATGAAGACAGAAAATACTGAGAAACACACAGACTATTGGAAAAAAAAAAAAAAAGGTTAAATTCTGACCATCTTAAAGGAATTTAAGAATCCATTCTTCAATGTTTTTTTTTATACAACCTCCCAGCTGCTGAGATTGCTACTGTGAAAAAAGAGAGGAAACTGTGAGTTTAAATTACTATTTAGTTCCTTTCACAGTTCATTCATTGAGCAACGACCAGGTAATGGTCAGGATAACTACCAGTAATATTTCTCTTGTCATTCCTAATACTAGCTCCAGTCAGGCAAATTGCTCTACCAGGTTTTTCTCTAGCAGGCAGCTATAATCCACTCTTTTTAATAGCAAGTTTTTCATTTGGGGCTGTTGAGAGATATAATGGGAGTGGAGATGTAGGTTAGAGATGATTAGAAAGACCAAGTAGATATTTTTTAAAAAAAATACATTTAATACAATTTCCAAAAGTAATAGGTTATGAGATTTCAAAGTAAGCAAACAACCTGACACACAGAAGAAGATCTTGTCTCAATCTGTTTTAAGAGCTGAATCAAAATTTTTAGGAATCAAGAAATCTTAGGAGACAGAGACAATACTGACATTAGCTACTTTCATCCTTCTTCTAAAACTCGTCCTTCGTTTCCTATTCAAGTAGCAGAAAGAAGTTTACAATATAATCATATCTTGCCTTTATTCATAAAATGATGATAGAAAAATTATATCGTGATATCACTTCAATCACTAGCTGAATCCAAATATACCTGTTTCAATAAGTTCTTAGATCTGTTATTCGCCCTAACAACAATGTAAAGAGCAAGAAATAAACAGACTGAGGGAAATACAAATAAATTTCAGGTAACTATGGGTGGTGTTATTTTAACACCAGGTTTTGTGGAGAAATACTGAAAAATGCCTAAAACATGCTTTTTGTTTCCTACATTATGACACAATTGTGCAGACTCTTCCTTAAAATATTTAAAATTCATAGATCCCAGAAGGTAAATAATATGGAAAATATAAAAAGGGAAGACTCAGTAATGCGAGTACAAGAACAATTCTAAAGATTTACTTTGTGAATATGTTCTGCATTTAATGCAGAACTGCATTTTATGACTCTTGCATTTTTATTCCTGCAATTTATTTCCACAGACCTTTGACTTTTGTCAAAGGCATTCAATATTGAAATACATACAGCTGAGTCCGGAACAAAACTGAGGTCTGCATGCGTGAATGTAGAAAGCACAAAAACAAGTTTCCTTTTACATAATGAATATTGAAGTTCAGTTACATATGCAAATGAGATTATTAAGGAGAACCTCAAAAACCAACCAAAAAAAAAAAACAAAAAAAACCCCCAAACCCTTAGAACCAAGATTTCTCAAAGAGAACAGAGGGACTCCTTCATAAGTTTTGGAATAATCTCATCTTAGAGTTTTGTTTATCTCTAGATTTTTGTTAATAAAACATAATCATGTTATGTTTATTTTTTTCATATTCTGGATAATGTTTTTTTTCTGAATTTATAACAAAGTACAGAAAAAGTCAGAAACTGCTGTTAAAGAAACCCCAAAGAACTAACATATACTGCTTTTGATTGTTTCCATCTGGTGTCTTCTGTTTTTCTGCTTATCTTTCCCCTCCTTCAAGCTAATTGTGAATACAAGTTATTCACTGCAGAAATAGAAAGGGGGAAAAATTTTCTTTTTAAGCAATGTCACGATACTATACTATAAAATGCCTCTTAGCTTGAGCATAACATGTATTAGTACTCCTTCTGCTGAACCAAATAACTTCTACTTTCTATTATAAAAAATTTACTCCTTTCACCTACAATGCAACATCTTCTATTTTAAAATACTCCAGAAAAATCTTAACATGATGCTATTTTTTCCCCCCACCTATTTAATTCTCTAAGTTGGAAAAAGAAATCCAGTTCTGGTTAGGTATCAATAATATTATTTTTTTTTCTTTGACTATTATGGCATACTTACTGGAATTCAGATTGTATCTTTTTTCTGCCTTTACAGACAGACTCCTTTAGGGATGAGTTTATACTTTCTTCTCTTTGCTATTGAACAAGCTGGGGCCAGTTAGAAACTCTCTAGGTTGAAAGGGACCTCTAGGCTGAGTTCAGAAGAATGCTGTGTCTCATTTTTCATTTCAAGTATTTCACAGAATCACAGAATATCAGGGATTGTAAGGGACCTTGAAAGATCATCTAGTCCAATCCCCCTGCCAGAGCAGGAACACCTAGATCAGGTCACACAGGAACGCGTCCAGGCCCTTCCTCATAGGGGAGATGCTCCACTTAATCATCTTTGTAGCTGGACTCCCTTAAGCAGTTCCCTGTCCTTCTGGAACTGAGAGGCCCAGAACTGGACACAGTATTCCAGATACAGTCTCACCAGGGCAGAGCAGAGGCGGAGAAGAACCTTGACCTACTAACCACACCCCAGGATGCCATTGGCCTTCTTGGCCACAAGGGCACAGTGCTGGCTCATGGTCATCCTGTTGTCTACCAGGACCCCTACACTGTTCTCCATTCCAGATTTATAGTACACTTTCAGCCCAGTTGCTCATAATTGAAGTTAAATACCAAGATTAATAGTTGTGCTGAGAAATGCAAGGTGAATTAACTAAACTAACATTGGAAACCACCACTGAGCACTGGAATAGCAGTGTTTCAGGCTTTCAAAGCAACATGGTACTTACAGATCAATGCTATTATCACTTTTATACCTTGCGTGCTTGTATCTATTTTCCTTGCAATTATGAAATTGTTGAGGTTTTGGGCCAAGTTGGCCAATGACAAGACAAGAGATGCTCTCCTCCCCTTTTCACTCCAAGTAGAGGAAAAAGAGATATTTATGAGTTTAGAAATGAATCAACTACTTTAATGAAATACTAATAACTAAATTAAAAAGGAAATAATGAAATAAATACATACCATACATAAAAATATATATACCAAACCGTATCAAGTTCCCAGGAAAATGGCACTGTCAGGCACTTGGCGAAGCTCCAGACTGGACTCAGTGACAAATGGGAACTGGTTTCCAGAACTCAATGATAAGGACCAAAGGCAGACAAACTGACAGGGCCTTCTTCATTGAAACAGAGCCCCTCAAAGAGGAATCAAAGCAGAAGAGTCAACCTGGCTCCTTTGGTCACTCAGCTTTTCNCCTAGATATCCAGACTTCTTTTATGTTCTTCAGAGAACAAGTTATGTTGTTAAAAATACAGTCAGTCATGTTGCAAGCTTTGATGAACTAAACATTGTTTTCCTTAAGAGCTTGACAAGCAAACCTTTCTACAAAATATACAAGGACAAAACCATCAATCATTATTTTAATCTCTTCTATTTTTTATAAACAACTGTTCAAAACCTGAATCTATGATACTTACCTAAAACATCTATACCTAAAATTAAAGTTTTTCTAAAGCTTTTTACTTAACCATGTGAGGTCTAGAGAATGACATACACATTTTCTCAACATAACTGATAAAGCTTCTAAGTGTTATTTTCATGACCAAAGATCTCTATAATATTTTTTGGAGTTATTACTGCTGAAACTTCAAACAAATGAAGTTTAAAATTTGCCCGTTCTTGGTTGACACCACCGACCTCTTAAATACAGCATGTAAACTTCCTACACTGAATGCTGACTAGAAGTTGGATAGAACATATACCATCATTTTGTGGTTGTTCGATACTTGTTTAGAAACGAATCTAAATCACTCCTGCACTGTGCACAGACAACTGCATGTCTGATCAGTCATTTCATTCTTGTTTTACTCCTCCTTCAAAATAGGAAGGTCATGTGAGTTATACCGGGTATTTTATAAATATATTTACTCCACTGCTGGCAATCAAATGTACCTATTTTATAATTATTAATTAACAAAGTCAAAAGTCTTTCAAACACCCCCTAACATATATTACTCATAATTTAATGTTTTTAAACATGCGTAAAATTTTAAATTCATTTGCATATACAGCAACTGGAGTCACAACCCTTTCTTTATCTCACACAGTATGTCGTTTGGGAAAACAAGTCTCAAAGGTGTGAAAATGGGGCAAAGGAAGGGCAGGAAATGCAGCCTGTTGGGCAATAAGAATTTCTCCGATCCTAAGACATAACCATTTACTTGTTCAACTTTAATTCAAGAGGTACTTGTCAATGCCATTTCTCTTTCCTGCTTGAGGAAAGAGCTTCTCTGAAGGACCTGGACAGAAACAAACATGCAGGCAATGGTATAAAATTATTTTGGAAGAATGAATTTGAAGTGAGGATACTTGTTTTAAACTAAAACAAAATAAAAGATTCTGAATAATGAATGTATGTTGTACACATATATTATTTCAGTGTCCTTGCAATGAAGGTAAATGCAAATAACATAATTTAAATGGAGACTTTTCATTCTCAAACAGCAGAAATCCATCTATTATGTCTAACTTATGATCTTAGTTTTAATGAGGAATTTGACAAGTATGTGGATTTTGGTTTCAAACACACCTAAAGATTGATTAGGAGCAAGCAACATGTATTTTTAAAGGCTGTTTTTGTTGTTTCAGATGATTCCTTTGGTATAATACAAGTCAGGTTTATTAGCAGTGTTCCTGCAGTCAAACAACACTATAAAAATTTGGCACATCTATCCTTACAGAGAAGGGGATCAGTGACTTCTGGACAGAATGTTACTCCTAAATTTTAGCTATCATTTTTTAGACAGTCTGATCAGAGATTAGTAGTTCCACATTTCTTATGTTTAATTTTACTTTTTTAAATTATTCTGTTTATTATTTTTATTTCTGTATTCTTACTTTATTGTTTTGGCTTACTTTGCATTTGTCTTTGGTACTATATATAACTGAATACAGTTATTTTAGTAAGTGTTGTGCAATCAAAATATAGGAAATATTTCAAAGATTTTCTTCAGGATGACCATCTTTTCAGACACTTTTTATAGCTGAACTCTTCTTTTTTAATCACAAACTGCTTAGTGAAATTTTCCCAAAGAATTTTTCAGTAACCTTTCAAGGGTTTCCTTTTTCTTGCTGTTATAAAAAGGAAAGAATCCTTATTGCTTTCAACTCAGATAATGGCTTATAAGGAAACATTTTAAGTAGCCAGAATTTGGCGTGTCTTGGTCTTGTAGCAATTACTATAAGCGAGATGAAAACAAACAAAAACTATCAGCGTTTTAAAAAACAATTGTTAATGCATTAAGCATAATTTTTTTATTTATTACATGGAAAAGATAAAATGTATATTAATGCTCTAATGCATATTTTTATAAAATTTGAAATTTTACCTCCTGCTTTTTTTGTGAAATCATTTTATGTATTATTTTAATTCTTTCATTACTGTACCAAACTACAACCTTAAAGTACTTGTAAAAGGCTGTAGTTTGCGTCACAGAGATTTTAACAGAATTACTGAATGTGTTTTAGCATTCCTTACAGAAAGGAAATATGCAAGAGTCCTGGCACAGAGATTACAGTTCGTAGCAACAGAGCATTAATTAAATTCCAAGTTGAAGAATAAGATATGCAGAAGCTAAAGACTCACATCTGACTGTAGTAATTTCAGGAACCAGCCACAGCATCTTTAACATTTCATGGATTGTGACTTCTGACAGGTCAGTACCATTTGGCCACACAGGAATATGAGACTGCAGCTAAAGGAGTCATTTTGTCACACCTAGTTAAATGGCAGTGCTTCAGGCACTTTTTGCATTAGGTTTGTCAAAAATTTTGAAGCACATTAGGACACAATCAAAGCATGATTATAGAGCCTGCCATCCCAACCGACAGCGAATGCAAATTACCCTTTCATTTAAAAGCTCACAATTTAGCTACTGCAAACTGTTAGAGGTGCTGAATATTACCTGGCAAAAGCAGGCTTCTGATCTGGGGGCTGCTGGTTAACATAGTTAAGGGACATTACATGAAACACTAAGAGGAGTTTAACAGATTAGGAGACACACAGCACGTCGCTGGCTGTTAATGAAGTCAAATATTTCAAACTAAGAGTAATTAAATTGTGAGAAGATTGGAAAAAAGAGAAATAGTTTTTGCTAGTAGCCATTCCACACAAACATCAAAACTTTAATGTCATACTTACTGACATAATATTTATGCATACCAACAGTTGGGCATACCAACAGTTCTCATCTTTGTAGCTGAGGCGTCAAATCAACAGCAACAGGGTTACGGTAGAGAATGGACACACAGAAATGAAATAACAGCATGGAAAGAACTAAAATTTGCAGTGTTACTGAGAAATTAGTTTAAAGTTAATGCTGGGGGGAGAGAACCCAACACAACCAACGAACCAGGAAACCAAACATGGTTACTGATCTCCCTGAGTCTGAAGGTACGTAGACTTTTGGTCACATAAACATTTTTATTGTGATATTGGTACTTTGAAGGTGATGATGTCATCCTCAGAACACATATGTTGTTCATCAACTATTTATGCCACATATCATAATGCTTCTTATTCACAACAGGCTTAGAGATATAAAAATAATTCTGGAATAGTCCTAAATAATACTACTTCAATGCATGCATTTCCTTTCACTGCAGGACAATTTCAGAGTACCTGGGTGCTTTTTGGATAAATACTAACATGAGTATCTACTCCAATACTTGAAAAGCCAGCTAGAATTCAGATATGTAATAGAATTGAACTTTTTCAGAAATTTCTGCCAGCTAATGGTCTTGAAAAAGTAGTGCTGTAATAAACTGCTTTCACAGCAGGAATTCCAGACAGTTTCCTACCATCCATTGTCACCTGCTGCAGAAAGATTTGTCTCTCAGGAATCCAACTGAGGAAAAGGAAAAATAACCTCTCTTATGTTACATATACCCACAATTTATTAGTACCTCCAAAAGAAGCTGCTTATGTTAGCTAAAGATCATAGGTGAAAATTGATGTCAGCCAGGCAAAGCTACGTCAAGCTGATTCCTGCTGTTCTTAAAAGCGTGTTTTCAAGGCATTTAAGAGCACTGGATGTTTAGAGGTGAAAAGCTTGTCATTACCATATCAGGATTGAAATTATATTTCCCATTATGAAAATGAAAGACTGGAGGTGTCAAAAAGTCAACTGCAATGAATACTTGGCAAAATGTACTCCTTCCAACAGCCCATTAACTATTCAGCAGGACTTTTTTTTTCATTTGCTTTGTTTTTGAGAAGTCAATAATACATACAAAGACATATGTTGGTTGAATAAGGAACAAAGGCAAGTTAATACAGCTGCCCAGTTTTCACTGTGGTTATTTTCAGTGGATCTTCAGTTCAGTTTCTGATTGGAGATAAATATGTCAACTACTGTCATGAAGTGTGACTGCAGAATCACAGGCTTGATGAATTGGCAAGGTTTCATCATTTCATTAAGTACTACACAAATCTTGGTATTGAACTTGTCTGCCTTAAAGGGTATTGCGCACTTGGAAACATTCATCCATCAAATTTAGAGTAAAAATTACAGACTTGATCCTGCAGATGCTCAGATTATTGACAACTAAAGACAGCGAGACACTTACCGCAGTTAAAATCTGTGATATGATTATCTCCGAACAACGACACAAGATATTAGAATAACTGGAAATGAGGAGATAAAACCTAGATTGCTTCAAGAGAATCATGGCAGAGTTCATGGATACCAAAGGCAGAACACCTCTAAGAATGATTCAAAAAAGTTGTGACGCTTAAATTCAGCATCAGAGAATTTTAAAAGGAAAAATTACCAGAGGTTCCTGAATTAACTAATACATATGTGAATTTAAATCAGTTCAAGTTAGGAAAGTAGAGCAAAGCATGAAGACGTATGACATTTAGGAACAAAAGAAGTGGTATTAACCTTGAATATAGTCTAAATTCTTGACTGTAAATATTGATGAATTGATTATATTTGCCGTTGAACAATATTGCCTTCACAAAGTTGAATGAGAATCACAGCAAGTTCAGTCAATTTCACAACTAAAGAAACCCCAAATTTATCCCATTTTGACCACCATTTTTCCCCAATAGCCAGAGTTCACATTTTAGGCTTCAACAAAATGGGCTTGCAAAGTTCAAACTAGGTCAAAGCTCATCACTGATGAAAAAAAACAAAAACAATCAATTCACATCTTTTCCCAGCAGCAACAGAAAGATTTTTCTATGTTATACGAGCTGAAAGAATACATGGACATATTTAAATCTCCAAAAGAAGACTGTACTAGAGTATAGAATTTACGTATAAGAAGGATTAGGAATGTCTTCAGTAATGTAAACAAGAATCATTAGCTGATCATCATTAATTCATTTACACTCAGAGTTTTCAGGCTTTGATATTGCATGGATAAATAGCTCATGCTTCCTCATTAAAAAAAACAGTCAATAATAATAGTTTGCCAGTATATCAGGTAAGCATTAGAGCATCAGTGATTGATTAATGCTTGTTACTATCACTCAGCTTATGTCATTATTGCAAAATTTTATGTTATCATTTTATGTCAGATGTTTCTTACACATGAGGTAAAGTACTAGCACATTTCTCAAAGCTGAAATAATAATCCTTTGTGCCAGAAGTATCCAAAGAGGGAAATTATGGACCAATTCCTGAAAAATCTTAAAAGTAATCTTTTACTATAGAAGCGTAATGACAATAGGGGAGCATTTCTTCTGGTTCAGAACTGGGTATGAAAAAAATTTCCTCTAATCCCCGTAACATTTTTTGATCTTGTTAAAATGCAGCAACTCACGTAATAAACTCAACTTAGCTGTTATCTTCTAAGATCATAAAGACAAAGCCCTTTCAGAGGAAGGGGTGACCAGAAATCTACAGAGCTGTGACTTGCACAATGGGTTCCAGATTCCCAAATGCCCTTCCACAAGCCACAGATTCTAGAGGTCAAAAAGGAACTCTGACACCTACTGTCAGAAGCCTACCTACTTTTCAACCTAGTTTAAGTTTTTAATTAAAAGGCATTTCATCGCTGATCTATAACAAAGCTGTTTGAGAACAGAACAATTACCACTTGGAAAATTTATCAGGAAAGACAAACACAAGAATAAAACTCTTCATCATGAGCAACATGTACATAGGAGAGCAGTAACTGCGAGGGGAGAGAGAAAAGCTTTCACTTCTAGAAGACAACCACACTGCCATCAGAGAACCAAATTAACAGCTCAGAAACTGAAAGCCTTTGAAAGATAATGAAAATCACAAGGGAAAACTAGAAAACTTTTCTTCTGGAGGAATTAAAACAGTTCTGCCAACTGGTAAAGAAAGGATGCTGTTCTTCCAAATATATATATAAAAATGAAAGAAATTCCATATATTAATATATCAGATAAGAACAGAAATCATAATTAAACTTTAGCAAAAAAAGTCACTTTCGTGTTATTTTGAAAATAGTAATTCTGGAAAAGAGACTTACAGGCATGTGAAGCTGAAAAAACAGTTTAGCAGTTGCTTATGCAAGTGAAAGTATTTACTGAAAAGCTAGAAGCTGTGCCCAATAATGTCGTTTTCATTCAGTGGAAGACTCAATTTACAAACAGCTTTTCTTTTTAATTCTTCCCTGTAATACTTTCTATACCTTCCTTCAAAAAAAGGGGATTTACTTCTCTCAAGGCTATTTAACTAATATTTCATTTTCTTACATATCACATTTTGAATTTTTTCTGACCTTAAACGAATAGCTTTAGTAGCACTAGCCATTATATCAAAACACTCTCAGATTGCGTAGAATCTTTTAATTTATTTATTTATTTTAATTATCTACTGGTTTCTATTTCAGTGTTATTCAGAACTAATGTAGAAAGAATATCTGCCAGTGTAAAAGCCATGCTACTGAACAGGAAAAACAGACTTCCCCCAATGTACAAAACAGCTGCTGTTAATAACTTCTGTGCCACAGTTCAATGATCTTGGAACACTTACTACTAACTGGTGGATACTCAGGACGAATCTGGCAACATGTAGGAAAATCAGCTTCCAGTGATTATCAGGCTCTTCTCTCAGAACTTACAGATTCTTTCTCAAAGGGATACATACACAGTAATAACTGCTTCCAGGAAAAAACAAAAACGGAGCAAAAAGAAAAAACACACACACACACAAAAAACCCCAAACACCAAAAAAACCAACAATCAAAACTTTGTGTCATGGTCAATTGGCAGGAAGGGAAAGTCAATCTAGTAACACAAATTCTATCTAGACAACTTCTCAAATGCCTTGAGAAGTGGGTGTTGTGTTGTAGTTTTATTTTTTCTCCTCTTTTTTGAAAGTTGAGGTTAAGAAAGACAACACAGAGATTTTAAATCCCTTTTCATTTTCCTGTTCTGCGTTATCCCACATCTCACAATTTCTTTGCTTCTTGTGTCAATTTAAGTCAAGGACAGGTTTTCAAAGACGGAAAGAAAGTGCTACACATTTCTCCCCCCAGCAGCCCCCTAGCAATAAACAAACCTAAATCACTCTTCTTTCCTACTACCCACATGTACGCTTTATACTGCTTAGATGCTTACAAAGACTGTAATTGGGAGTTGACTGTGAATACAGAGGGGTAGTGATTTTAAATTGAAAGAGGGAAGATTAAGATACTAGGAAGAAACTCTTTAGTGTGAAGGGTGGTGAGGCAATGGAACATCTTGCCCAGAGAAGTTCTGGGAGACTCCATTCCTGGAGGTGTTCAAGGCCAGGCCTTGGCCAAGCAAGCTGGTGTAGTGGAAGGTGTCCGTGACCATGGCAGAGGGGTTGGAACTCTATGATATTTAAGTTCCTCTCCAACTGGAACCATTTTATGATCTGCATAATTTGTTGGGTGTTGACTAAAAGTGGTCCAGTTTACATTTCGACCCTTGGGTTTCCTTGTTTTTGCCCCGATTTAAAAAAAAAAAGTTATTAAGTGTGCACAGGACAAAGAGAGAACAAAAAACAGCACATAACTATGCAAGTGCACAGAAGCACCAAAAAAGTAATACCCTTATGGCTTCTTCTTACAGCTTAACAGTTTGTCTTGGTGGCCAACAGGTCATGAACTGCATAAGGGACATTGTTAGCTAGAAACACGTATCGACAGGTTCCAAATATTCAAACATGTAGATAATGTGCTGCATTGCTGCATCAGCAGGAAAAGTTATTGTAGCCGTCAGCAATTTTAACCAACATGTTTTCTCCAAGTGAAACAGCAGAGCCTAGTCTGCAAATTCATTGGTAGGCCACACCGCAACCTGCACTGTGACACACCAAACATATCAAAGTCTTGTCTAGCTAACCATACTACGTACTGGTAAATAGTGGCAGTAGTGGTGGGGTTTTGTCCATTTACATATAAGCAAATTAGAGGAGCTATTAAAAGGCCTCAGCACAAATTTTGTTTGAAAGAAGTAATCCAGAAAATTTAAGCAGTGGAAAAACTATGTGCTGAGTAATAAGCAACAATCATGTTGTTTTTTGAAACAAAATTTGTTCACAATTACTCATAAAAAAATTATTTTTAAGAGAAAAATAATGCTACAGGCACAGGTGAAATTGCATGCTCATGTACATGGACTGCTTCTTTTCAGGCCATGGTGTTAAAATTTAATTATGCAATAACTGGAGTGGGCATTTTGGTCTGAACTTTCTAGTTCAGATAATGTCTAACTATTCCCCTTTGCTGAAGGCCTCACCTGTATGGAATCACAGGCATCCATATAAAAATGCTTTTTCAAGATAGGCCTTAAAGCATGTGAGGAGAGTAATCAAATGCTATTAGGTATTTTGTTCAAAATTGTCTGTACTTCTATTCAGACTTTCAACTGCATGCAGGCAATCTGCTTTCAGATGAATCTAGACATGAGATCAATATGGTAATCTGAAATAATAATAAATAAAAAAAAAGATTAAATTAAGGAGATACTATCTTTCTAATATCTTTCTATCTTTTTTTATTCAATATAATTCCAAACAGGATGTGTTTGTTTTTTCTGTTGTTTTGGCTTTTTTTTTTTTTTTTTTTGGTTGGTTGGTTGTTTTGGGTGGTGGGGAGATGAGGTGCTGAAGGAAATTTATTTGGTGTTTTTTTAAGTCATTAAGTTAAGCATCCTTCTATAGCAGTCCAAAAATTATTTCCCATTTTCATCTAAAGAAATTATTTTCCTTTTCATTTAGTCAAGGACCTGCAGAGGTGACAAACATTTAAACTTGGCTGTGTTGCAGCAAAACACCCCAGATGGCTTTGAATTTGCTTAATATTTCAGGCAACTATAAACATGTCGTACCTATGCTAAATATAGATTTTTTTTCAGACAGCTTCTATCCTAATTTAAAAGGATGGGTTTAATCTTCAGATGGAACTAGGTGATGACTGTATCTAAAATCTTTTTCTTCTATCAATACATTTTATGAAGACACAACTCTTAAACCTAGAATGCAGCATATACAGATAAATATCCTCCAAAGTTTTACATTAAAGACTAGCTCATTATACTGTTACACAGAAGGTATATATCAAAAAGGCTTCCCAAATGAGCATCAACTTTCTACCAAAAATATAATTCTTTAAAACCTTAGAAAAAAATGTTATGAGCCTCTAAAAGCAACTGGGACATGCTGTTTTAAATACAGTCATAAAAACCTGTTTGATAATAAGTAAGCAATTATGACAATATCAACTGTGGGTCTACCAAACTAATATCTTAATTTTGGCCTGAAAAAATTCGTTAGTCAAAACCTCCTCTTTCTTTTCCATCAGTTGCCTGCCACAAGCTTGCATTAATCCTAAATAAGTTAGGCAACAAGACAAGTCATAATTTTAGGGAGAGGAATTTTGAACTAGAGCAGGGTAAGAAAGCCTCCAAACTCAATAATCTTCCCTTTCCATGCAAACACCAACTTCAGCAAATCAAAGACAAACTGTTTAGTAAAGCTCTTCTCCATAAACTCAACTTAGATTTAAGGAACATGACATAGTTATCATTAATGAACTGCTAAGAACAAATTTCAGTCTGTAGAGTTCTTCTGTCTCAAGAGATTCTTCTATTTCCTTTCTTAATTGGACATTACCATTCTCCCCTCTAAATAACTCTATTCAACCTTGAGTAGATCTAATTTTGCATTGTTTTGTCTACTCTTTCTCCCTGAACACTGGCCTTTTGTTTAAACTCATTAAGTTTATAATTTCATTCCTAGTAACCAGAGCATGGATAGAATCCCTCCCCTCCAAACCTCTGCCCCCCTTCTGCAAAGGGTTAGAGATAAAAACATTCTAGTGTTTGTTTTTTTTTTTCCTTCAAACAAAACATAATGCCTCTAGTGACTTCTCTGGATCAGTGATACCTATTTCAAAACAATTTCTGCAAACCTGTACACATCTTCAAATCATCAAGATCCCTTTTTGTCATGAAACAACATTCTAGATGCAAAAGCCTTCCCTGCATCTATGACTAGAATATAAACCTGTGAAAGCTAGTCTAAAACTAATGGCAACATCTCCTAGGTGAACACAAATATAATAAATCAGATTCACCTAAATGTGCATCTCCTTTAAAATGCCAAGAATCATCAAGGTCTGTTCTGATCTTATATAATTCACTTAGGTGAACTTTACATAATTTAAGTTTCAGATTGGAAACAAGAAAAAATAGCTGCATACTGTTCACATGGACTTTAGCATTAAACTTTTGAATGTTTACTTCTTAAGAAAACAGTAAAGAGTATAAAGTGCTGGATATTCATCTACTGGATGTCAAAACTGATACAGCTTAAAAGGCATGCTCAGAAAACTCTAACCACAGACCTATGGAAAAATAAAGTCCTTTAAGATTTGCTTACCTTAGGTGTCCATAAATGACTAATTAGTTAGCCTTTAAGAACTTATAACCAGGCTGTTTCTTGACCTCTTCGGTAGATTAAATTCAATTATTTGCCTATTGATGCTACAAATTGTCAAATTTTATATATGATTTCTGAATAAGCTGCAATCATATTAGTCTTTAATAATGAATGAAAATCCTTTCAAATCAGTTGCAAAATCCGCAAGTTTGTTTTTCAAAACATTTCCAAACATTCAAATTACTCAGGAAACCTAGTCTTCTTTACTTTTTACATAAAGACTATATAAGTAAGTAAAACCCTGACTTGGTTTTCTATGACAATATTAAAAAACAAAACAAAACTAACAAACCTAAGAAGAAATAATTTAATAATGTTAGTCTTTAATAGGTCATTTCCTTGATATTTTGGCACTAAAGCAATTTTTTTCTGAATAAAGACAGCTATAATCACAACTACTCTTACAAAAATCTGGCAAAATTAATTCCCTCTGAAAACCTATATGGAATTGGCTATATACTGAATCATTGTCTATAACATAGATGGGGAAAGATAATAATAATTCCCATATGCAGTCTAGTTGTCATGAAAGATTGCTTTTGCCTGATAGTAAATATTTCTTGATGACTGCCCTTCCAGCTGTGGATGGGCTCAAGAGAGAGCAGCTGCCACGTGGTTTTGTTGCCGTCTGAGGCTAAACCGCGACACAGGCAAGAAGAGCACTTCACACAACAACATAATCAGGGGCTGGATGAGGCACGAAAGCAGCCCCAGAGACCATCTAGACCAAGTCTCTGCTCAGATCAGGGTTGCTCAAGGCCATGTCCAGTAAGGTTTTCACTGTCTCCGAGGTTGGAGACCACAGCAACTGTTTTGGTGTTAAATCACCACCACCATAAAAAAAGTGTCCATCTGCTGCTCTTATGCATCCTGAATAAGATTAGATATATAAAAATATTCTGATACTGTATCATTATAAATGGGAAACAGTAACTTCATTACATCATTGTGAGTGGATATCAAAATGGTTTAAGTGTACAGAATATCCTACATCTTATTGCAAGTCTTTGAAAAAGGTCAAATCTTCAAATTGCAACCCACTACATGCACAGTAAGCAATACAATCTAAGACAGGTTCTTGCCAAATGATCCATCGTAACTTAAAGTTACATAAATATTACTTTCACATTTGTTCAGTTTACAAGGACACCACTACTTTGAAACAAGACAAGCACACTTTCTGTGCTTCCTGTTAAGTTAAACTATTTCGTCATCGCATCAAATATATTTAGAAGTAAATAGATTGTGTGTTAGTTCGTCCCCGTTCTTCTGCTAATCCTAGAAGTACAGCATTACATCCCCTGTTTTGCTTTCCACCTCCATTGTAATAGCTTTTGCAATGTGTTACAGAATTGTTTAGGGTCTATATATACCAGCCTTAGTGTGCTACATGCTCAGTGGGGTTCAGTTGCCCCAGTGTAGCATTTCAAATAACCTAAGATATCCCACCCAGCTTCAAGGAGGTGCCTCAGTAGGCTATGTGTCTCTTACACGTCCCCTATTGTATCGTGGTCTTGTGAAGATGACGTATCTTAGAGGGTCCCAAAGCGCTATTAGATGACTACCTGCAGGGAGCAGCAGACAGGACAAGTGACCCAAAACTGACCAAACAGGGTATTCCATCCCATCTGCCCCATGTTCATTATAAAAGTTGAGGGATCAAAGGGTCAGCCCTCTTTCTTCAACAGCCACCATCCGAGGAGGACTCTGTCTTTTATGCCAGCATTCTTGATTCATATATGATAAAATCAATATCATGCTATTGAGTGTAATTGCCCAAATACAGACAGGGAACAACTCCACAACAGAAATACGTATCTATAGCTTACCAATAAATGGCCAGTTGCAGAAGGATAGACAGCATAATTCATTTCAAGACCTTATTTATGGCTTAAGGATAAACTCCTCAAATTGGCTTGACGGACATACTTGGCATGCTGAAAGGTAAAAAACCGCAAACAGCTGCAGATACGGAAATTTTCTAATAAAGCCAAATTTGTAAGGAATTATACAATGAATTTCAGCAACTTTAACTCCATTTTCCCTTTTTTACACAAGTAGTGAAGTCTTCACTTAACACTTAAAAGACACTTCAAGAATGCTTTCTTATAGGAGTTATTTTCTTGTGTACTATACCAGTCATAGAGGAACTGATGTGTTTATGAAACAGTTTGCTATTAGTACTATAAATCTCTTGTGTTCAAGTAACACAAATAGGCCATTTTGCTATCGCAAAAATATCACACCGACCTATCTTAGAAAGACAATTAAAGTCCTAAAGTGATCAACAGTATGTCAGGAGATGATTACTCATGTGGGATGCTGACAACAAAAGCAAATTACCAGTACCAAATTTTGAAATAATCTGAATTATACAAGCACACATAGTCCTGATAGAAAAGATAATAATGACTTAGGTTTAGAAGGATGTACAGATATCTCGTATTTTCCTTCCTTTTGTAGCCTCACAATGCTCATGTTTTTCAACAGAATTGAACAAATTGACTTGGACGTTATTGAATTACTATACTTCTAGAACACGAGTGAAAGGATGGGTAGTAGGCATTAATTCATAGTTCAGCCACATTTTAGTCCTCAGCACTCAAAGACCAAGTAAAAACAGATATCACAGAATATAGAGATTAAAACAAGTGTTTTCTTTTTTTTTTTTTGAGAAATGTATGAGTTTCATCATGACCCATCTGATAAAAAAATTGTGTAAAGATAACTTGAGATGACTTCCCACTCATTAAAAAACCATAATGAGTTACCAACAACTTTGTGCAAGAGAGAAGTGGCTTCTGATGCAATCTGAAAATATTAAAAAAATATTTTATCAAACCATGTCTGAGTTACACAAAGTTATAACAATTTCCATAATAAAAACCAAAATTAACATAGAATAATGTATTTTGTATTGTCTTTTGCATGAAAGTTGGAGCAATGCAATTTGTACACACATAACGTATATGCCTATCAAATAAAAATACATAATTTATTGTTAGCAGAGGCTACAAAATCCGTATTTGGGAAATGGAAATTAAGAGAAAAAACAATGTAATTCTATACAGTCAGCTAGCTTATGAAATGTTATGTTGGAAGTTTGCAGAGTATCCCAGCTGAGTTACATGTATTTAATTTTCATTTTACATGGAAATTATACATTATATATTAATAAAAATCCTAGAAAAACAGTATAAACACAAGTGTTAACACAATCCCCCACAAGATACGTATTTTAAATTTACTATCAGCTTCTATCACATTTATCAACTGTTTAAGATATTTATGTATAAGGGTTTCATCATTGTGCTCTGTATTACACTATTCAAATCACTTTCCAATATCATTCTGGTTGCTTTCATTATACCCTAGAAACCACTGCATATACAGGATAATACTAGAATAAAGGCATATTTATCAATTTCACTGCAGAAGTTTCCAGTTGTCTCAAACTTACAAATAATCCAAAAATATCATTATGGTTTCCTTAATATTAAAGCATTCACCTTGAATTAGTAAATGAGATAAAGCACTTTTCCTCTTCATGTTACAGGCCTGCCCCACTCCTGTCCCCATCTTCAGACATTAGACTAGAAGTACTCTGAACAAACACAAAGCACAGCGAATGAACATTTATTTCTCTAATAGATTTTTTTCTTTCCTATGTTGGTTTTCATTTCAGATATTACCATTCAGATAGAAAAACACTAATAAACATTATTTCAAATTAATGATGCACAAAAAGTAAACATATTCAAGATTTACAGTGTTTATATGCTAGAATATGATTCTGTGGAATTAAGTAAAAAAGATAAAGAGTCTTGATTGAAATATATTGGACTAAAGGTAATGCATACTTTAAGTATGTCTTGTGCAGTACCATATATTTAACATTCATCAGCATCTTAGTTGAAATATCAACATACTGTCTGCACTATAAACATTTCTACCTAAAAATCTCACTATTTTTCAAGAGTAGAATTGCTGATGGTATCAGTTTTAAAGCAGAGAGGAGGATAATTGCATTGTTAATCCAATTTATTCTACACCCAAGTCAACTGCTCTCAGCTACAATAACATATAGATTTTGTCTCCTCTAAAATTTCTGCATTACCTTAATAGTTCACCCTCCAGACCTTGTGGTTTCTGTTACTCTCTACCTACTTACGCGGGTTAACTGCGGGTGCCATTAGGTACAGATCTGGATCAAAACTCTGCATACTTCTCCATCTTCTCCAGCCATACCTCCTATCAAACAGCAGAGAAACTCATCTCTTTGCCCCTTCAAAAGATGCATGTGGACATTTTCATTCTCAAATGTATTTTGTGACATGGGTTATTTGTGAATGAAGAATTTAATATCAAATAATATTTGGCATGTACAGCAACTAGTGCCAATTCCATGAAACAGGAAGTAGTTTCAGAACTGTTTAACAGTGTTATAGCCTATTCAAAAAACATTAATGAACTAAAAAACAATTCTACCTTAAATAGCTACCTTAACATCTTAACAGTTATTTTTATACCATCAGACTATTCTTATTTGTTGTTGCTAGAAAACACAATGCTGCTGCCTATGGTTATATTACAGACATCCAGATACATCTGGTCTGAAAGTAATGAAGGGGATATGCCTTCTGTCTTTGATGGGTAGATTGGGAACAAAGAGTGGGTGACTGTGTCAGCTCTGATCAAAACTGAGTGTGGAAAAAAGCTATAAGTCTCACTGGAAAGAAATGAAAAAGTTCAAAACAAAAACTCAAAACCAAAAGAGATGCAGAAGCCTCAGAAAATTATTGCTGCAAGTTTTTTGAAGAGATATTTTGAATAGTTACTTTTTTTGTTGATTGACAAAGCAGAAGATAGGCGGCTGGGGAACATAAGCAGGTAAGAAGAAGTTGAAAATAGAATATCTAGAACAAAGTAAACATTTTAAAGTACATAAAATCCCTAAAGACCAGCAGATACAAAAAACAACAAGTTACAGGTATTTCTCCCTTTCTCCATCCAACTTCATTTCTACAACATAGTATTGGCCAATCATGAAACTTGGAAAAGAGAAAGAAAATAGAGTGTTAAACAAAAGCTATATACATTTTTATTCTTGTGTGAATACTCAAAATCAGTATTGGTATTAAAAAGATTCCAAGACATAATCTGTATTGCATGGAAAAGACTAGAAAAGATGTACATAGGAAAAACATTCTCAGTAACATACCAGGCAAATTTCATGTTCAGATTTAGTTCCTAGGGTACCTTCATAACACACACTGCATTACTTATTTCTTCATAAGGTCAAGGAAAATGTTTCCTTGGATTCTCTCAATCTTTTTTTTTTTTTTCCCTAGAAAACCTGCGAGCAAATCAAAATAAAAAATTCAAAGCAACATATATAAAACACAAATTGAGGTCCAACTTTCTTAGAGCTGCTGCAAAGCTTCAGGACCAAGTTCTTTATGAATAATGAAGAAACTTATCTAAAGGAAAACTTTCACAGCATTTTCCCCTGTAAAACATTATGAACAGTTTAACTCCCTCAAAAAAGCTAAGATTTTTATGCTGCAGTTTCAGGTATTTGAGTGACATCATACCAAGGAAAAACAAGGCTTAACTTTTCCCACATAGCAGGAAAATGAGTTGCATTTTGGTATTTGGTTTTATACAAGAAAAAAGAATGCAATAGAAAAGAAAGCTCAAAGATTTTCTGAGAGATGTTAAAGCTTTACTTTCTAAAGTAATGTGTTACCTCACTCCTGCTATTAAAAAAAAAAAAGTTACATCAGCAGAAACATTCTTATGCATTAGATTTCTTTACATTTTCCTTTTCGTTCAAATGATTGCTTGTTTTGCTTTTTGGTTTTAATGGTCACTGCCCACCACTTCTCCATAATTCCTGTTCAAATATCCAGCTAAGGAAACTGGCAATGTGAGAACTGTTTAGTCATTATCACAGAATTGTCAGAGTTGGAAAGGACCTCTAGAGATCATCCAGTCCAACTCCCCTGCGAAAGCAGGATTGCCTAGAGCACATCACTCAGGCCTACATCCATGTAGGTCTTAAAGGTCTCCAGGGAAGGGGTCTCCACAATTCCCCTGGGCAGCCTGTTCCAGGGCTCTGTCACCCTCACCGTAAACAGCTTTCTCCTCATTATTTGAATAAAACTTCCTATGTTCCAGCCTGTGCCTGTTGCCCCTCATCTTGCCACTAGGAACCACTGAGAAGAGTCTGTCTCCATCCTCCAACCCATCCTTCAGATACTTGTAAGCATTAAGAAGGTCTTCCCTCAGCCTTCTCTTCTCCAGGCTTAAAAGCGCCAGTTCTCTCAGACTTTCCTCATAAGGGAGACGCTCCAATCCCTTAATCATTTTTGTTGCCCTACACTGGGCTCTCTCCAGTAGTTTCCTGACTCTCTTGAACTGCAGAGCCCAGAACTGGATGCAGTTATATATACCATATATATTATACCGTATTACATTTAATATTTACATTAAGTTCCTAGAATTAAATATTGAGGATACAATGAAAAGAAAAATTGCATTCTAATTCAGAACAGGACATCTCTTTTGAAAAAGGCAAAAATGCAATGACTGGTTATAGTCTACCACAAAAATGTCAACTACTAGCTACTGAATGCTGCATTGTACCCACATACGGTAACTCTAAGGGATGATTTGTTTATTTTATTTTTTTCTGATCCCTTGTGCTTTCCATGAATCTCTGGATGACTGAACCACAGGGTGAAAGAGATTTGCCAAGGAGGAATGCTTTACAAAATTGAGTTGTGTCCACAATGAAAGAAAAGGGAAAATAATGAAAAGGATAATCTCCAAAAAGGTAAGAATGAAAGAACCAGAGGCAAAAAATATTCTGAAAAACAATTTAAAAAAAAAAAAAAAAAAGTTAAGTAATGCCACTTTACCTAAGCAGTCAAGAGTACAGACAGAGTCTGAACACATGACCATTCTAGAGAATGAACGTTTAGGAAAGACAAGGCTACATCAGGAAAAAAACATAAAAAGGTTTCTTGGCAATGTGTTCGGTCTGGGAAGATGTTTATGTTACAATCCTATCACACAAGCAACATGCCATAGGATGCCCTTGAAATCAAAGTATTAAAAGAAGTTATTAAGGAAATAAAATACTGAATTGTCACAAACAAACTGTCAGGACAAGACAGTACAGTATTCACTAGAGATTCCTGGGGGAATACATAAGTGACATAGAGCAATGAAATACAAAACAGTGACCATTACATGGGAAAATGAATGTTGGCCTTTAGGACTTACTACATAGTTTACACACACACACACACATATATATATATATATATATATGTATGTACGTACAAGTTATACAGCTGGCACTACCCCTATTTAATCCCTTAAAAAATATTTAAAACTATAATTTAACATCACAATTTCAAACCAAACATACTACATGAAATAATAGGACAATATGTAGTAGAAGCAGAACAGTATGTCCTTCACAGAGTCTAAGAGAAGGTCCTCAGAGTCCCATCGAGAAGGCTGACAATACCCAGCTATGAAGCACAGTGAAATCTCATCATTGAGAAGCTAAGTCACATTACTAGCCACGTATTCAGCTTTTCTCTTAGAGGAAGAAGAAACATTTAAATATTGCTCACAATTTCTACTAATAATTTTTGCTTATGACCATCTGTACTGTTCCTGGCTCTGACAGCGTTAACTTTTTTCATAGTAGTGCATATGGTGCTATGTTTTGGACTTGGGATGAAAACAATGTTGATAACACAGAGGTGTTTTAGCTAGTGCTAAGCAGTGCTTACACAACATTAAGCTTCTCAGTCTGTCCCAGAAGTGAGTACGCTGGAGGTTTTTAAGAAGTTGGGAGGAGCTTAACGCAGTGGACTGAAGGGATATCTCATACCGTAGGATGGCATGGTCAGTGTATAAAGCTGGGGGAAAAAAGAGGAAGGGGATATCAGGGGTTATGGTGTTTCGTCTTCCCAAGCAACTGTTACATGAGATGGAGCCCTGCACGCCTGGAGGACCACTTGTCTGCTGATGGGAATTAGTGAATTAATTTCCTGGTTTGCTTTGCTTGCATGCACAGGTTTTGCTTTACCTATTAAACTAGTTTTACCTCAGCCAGAAGTTTTCTCACCTTAGCCTTTTTGATTCTCTCTCTCATCCTCCCAGGGAGGAAAATGAGCAAGTGGCTGTCTGGGGCTTAGCTGCCTACCAGGGTTAAACCACAGAACTGTAGTATCATTTGCAGAAAAAATAATGCATACTCCAGTTATATTGCATTTTATGTAGTTTTATTCCATACCAGAGAAATTTAATTTAATTAAAAATAATTTACTGAATCCTAAAACATATGAAATGGTTACTCACTCTCAAAGAACCATCATTAATCACAGAGAAGTGTTCATAAAATTATCATGGGGAAAAAAAGGTTAGAATAAGTAGCGTAGTCAAACCATGATAGTGATAGCAGTAATATATTTCCTAACATATTGCTGTTCAGGAAGTTGTTTTGCAGTGGCTGTTTCACCATTATCCTATCTTGACAACTCACAATAAGGACATTTAGAACAAGTGGTTGAGTTCTCCTTACAGTTAATGCCGATTTTTCAATACGTATTAGGGATACTGGAAACTTCTGTGGGACTGCAGAACACTAACATCTGAAAAAGTAATTATAAATCCATCAACCAGATCATACCAAAGCAAAGTAATCAACAAAAGACTTATATATAACATCTATAACAATACGTTGATTGATGTCACTCAACGGATCTCATCTAATGTCTTATTTAGAGGATTTGGGAGTCTACACAGCTAGGGATTTTAAATAAAGTAATTTAGACTCTTGTAGGATGCTTGCACAATAGCACAAAATACTCTTAAGACAGAAACTAGCATAATTCAAAATCAGCTACTTAATTAAAAAAAAAAAGATGATAGCCATTTTTATGGTTCCATTTATTTAGTGACTTATTCCATTCAAATGGGAATTCTAATAGGAAATTGTCAGCACGTGGGTGAGTTTAACTGGTTGGACTGGTTATCTGACTTATAACTACTCTAGATTGCTAACTATCAAAAATCACTAAGATTTGAGAGAATGATGAGCTCTTCAACAATTTCTCTTGTTCTATCTTGTTTAATATTAGGACTAAGAAATGAAAAGACTGCACAATTTCAGTGTGGTGTAATCATTGTAAATAAGCAATGTTGGTTTTTGAGGACTCTGATTTTTATTGTAACTCAGAAAATGCTAAAGTTAGATTTTGATTTTTAAGGTTTATATTTTGTTACTCATATTGGTAGCCTCTTCTACAAGGGCATCAAAACACTTATTTCCAGAGTTATGACTCATTTTTATTACTCACATTACCAAATCTTGCAAATAATTCAAGTTCACAATTACACACTATATTTCCAAAACATATTCCACCTCTATATTTTAAAACACACTTAGAGGTTATTATTAGTTATCACCCAACCATCACCTTTCACTTCCACTTTTACTCTCTGTACAAAACCCCACGAAAATCTGTGAAAAACCCATCCATCTTTTAGCTGATAATTCTTAAACTTCTTACTGATGACAAGTGTATCCTTTGCAATCTGATGCACGTTGGTTTGCGACTCAGCTTGTGTTCTCTTTCAAATGACACTGAAGATTTGTGAATACTAGTACTCCTGAGGTCTGCCTAGTTTGGGCTTGATTGTAAATAATTCAAAGTGAGGGTAAAATAAGGGAGAAGATGATTGCTTCTTTCCATTGCTCTTGTCCAAAAATCCTTTTTTTTTTTTTTGTTCTGGAAAAATTAACCTTTTTTTTTTTTTAATCGAATATGTCATTTGGACACACAAACACAATATGTACACTTATATCAAGGGTCCTGTTTCACCAAATTATAAAACTGATTCCATTTCTCCTGGTAAAAGAATTAGGGAAAAAAAGCACATGAAACTATAATCATATAGGAATTGTCATTGGGTATGTTTAAACTGCCAATAGCTGTATATTTTCAAAAGTATTGTGAACGCAGATATATCACATGCGTTCTTGTATTATGCACATGCTTCTACCCATTAAAATTGGGGTTATGTTAACTAATAGGGTAAAAAAATAGAGATATAGTAGAAAGAGTTAATGTTTTAAATCCATTTTCCAATTGATGAATTACCTAAACTATTTTCTACTACACATAAGCCATTAGATTTTAATTTTTCTTGTATCTGACAAAAAAAAAGTCAATAAAGTTCTCTCAAACTAGGTCAAACTCTTAAAGAAAATATCAGTGAATATAAATAAACCAAAATTAATTTCAAAAATCTACTGGACAATTTCACAGTCAGGCAGACTGCAAACTTCAGAAGCAAAACATATACCTGTTCTGCCAAATTTTCTGGTTACGAAGTGCCTTGTTATACAGACAGAAATAGTACATCCCTACTTGAGTGTAAACAAACAGGAATAAGCATTAACTGAACAGCAGACTATCAGCCACTAGGTATCAGCCTCCCCTCCTTCAACCCTGCTATTCTTTCTTTTCTATTTATGACCTATGAAGCCTGCAGTTTCTCTGAAAATGGAAAGAGAGATCCATTAATAGCATCTTCTGGTATTGTCAGATGCATCACTATCTGCCCTTCATCTTTTCCTTCTCCCTTTCTCACCTTGTTGCAATTTCATCTGTAGAACAGAACAAAAGTGAAAGACCTTTTTCTTAACACCTTTATGCCCATCAATAACAAACAGTTTCTGAACTCTGCTTTTCAGCATTACATCGGGTTTTTACACCTTCGGTAGCCTCTGGGAAAGCAGTAAAGACCAAAGGCTTCAATACTTTTCATTCACAAAGCAGCAACACATCCTTAGTAAAGTCCAAAACCGTGAGAAGAGAACCACTGAATGAAGATGTTATTTGGAAATAAAGTTAATTGATCGCAGTCTTACTGGAAATAAAGTGGAGAGCAGTAATGTGGATTAGGAACACTTTGGCTGAAGTGCCAGTAAGAAGCAGGTGAGGCTTAAATGGGGAGATTTTTGTTTTTGTTATTCAATGACTGGAGAAGGATTTGGAAAGAAGGGAGCCTGTATGGTAGGTGATACTGTGGTAGCGAACGCTAGGTAGAACTTAATGAAAAAGTGTATTAACAACTCTTAAATCCTAAAACTGAAGATGTTGAATTGCATAATGTTTGATATTACTTCAAATCCTGGTCTCTAGAGTGCCCTCCAACTATGCTCTTACAGGCTTAAAAAGGCTAAAAACCAAAGTGTTAAGAGCATAAAGAGCACAGAAAAGATCAGATCGCTTCTTACACTGCTGAAATCCGAGGCATTATGTCACAGTAAGCTATGAGGAAATCTTTACTTGCTCCAGTTTCTTCACTGACTGGATGGCCCAGAGAAGTCTAACTTCTTTTTTCTTACATTTATTTTTCCATGCATTGGTGAGATGCAGTAGCATCAACCAGTCCCTGCTATTTTTTTCTTTACATGCTGCTGTAGACCTTACTTTCCACCTCTCAACAGAGCAGGAGGTACAAATATAGAAAGTACTAGTTTTCTTTCATTCTAAAAGTAATAAGCTCCCCAACCTTTTAATTTCATTGTTGCTTTAGCATAATTAGTTAATGTAAGAGCATCACAATGATTTATTAATCTGGAATGCTGATTTGAAAATTCCATATATTAAATAGTGGAATTTTCTAAATTTTTTTAAATAGTCAGTTTTCTAGAGAACAGGAAACCTGTTTGCACAGGTAGTACTTCTAGCACTTCTTTATTTGAATATTGTGATGTGTTGATCTGTAGGGAACTTTTGCTCCTTGGCCATTCTGCTTGGCCACAGGATGAGGGGGAGCACTTTCTGGGCTCCCCCTCTTCAGAGCTTGTAGTCACCCTCAGGGCATCCCTTGTCATTGTCAATGATTCCCATGTGAATAAGCAGAGAGAATTAGTCTTGAAAGTGGATGAGCTTCAGCAGTCTCTTAGTTCTAGGTGAGCAGACCTGTAGGTCAGGTCAGCAGATGAGTAACTGTCACTCTTAGGAGGAGTCCTTCATGATTGTTACACATCATTTTTGCTTTGTTAGGACTCTACTTCATTGATCTGATAGAGCTGGCCCAAGTGCCTTCCAAACAGAACTTGTTCCAACTTCCCTGTTGTCAAGGCCTTAACAAGGCCTAATACTAGAATTAACATTAAGTTTATTTGAATTTCATGTTACTATACTAATAGACACTAATGCTACAATTTCAGATGTCTTGGTATGGAAACTTCCTGTTGCAATATTATCGAGGAACTGCATAAATGCAACACAGTGATGCATATTTCTTTCTTTTTCATCCCCTCTCCTGACTGTTTCTGCTCAGGCATACACATATCCAATTTAATATAATTAAAAATATATTAACATATAAAATCATCTCTTCAAAGCTGAGAATCAACTGTGTATAATGGAGAAGTGTTTCAAGTCCTAACACTTCTACACCTGCAACTAGCAACATTCAGATGTTGGAGTTCTATTAACATTGAAGATCCTTCAATCTGAGTTTGTGTCTAAGTGAGGCCTCAAAAGATTATATAGTCCATTTAAGAAACCTACCACCTCCCAGCTATAGTTTCTCTATGCCTTCCATTCTTACTTTCAGACAGCACATATGGAGTTTGAGCTTACGCTGGGTGCCTCTGCTCTACTTACATTTAAGAGGGCTTTCTTTAAGAGTTAAAAGGAGAGCACTGTGAGAGAGAAGAGTTTTAACAGCTGGGTAAGTGGGGAATTGAGGCAATATCAAGACTGCCCAGGAGAAGACAAATAACAGTGTGAGTACATGTTTACATATCATAGGAGCTGAAGAAAAAAATTCTTATGAAAATGAATTGTTTGTAGTGCCTTTTTTTTTTTATTGTTTCACTATTCTCGTAAAATATTTTGTAAGATAAGTCTGTTCCATCTTGACTTCTGTAAAGGTTACTGATCACTTAGAGGTATGTAATTCAGCAGTACCTCTAGGGTTTACAATTACATCTACAAGTAACAGTTTTCAGTGAGGATAAAACACAGTGGTTACCAACTCAAATTTTCTTTGTTGTTAGAGAGTCAAATAGAGCACTGCCATTCAAGAGCAAGAAAAGCAAGTTATCTTCATTACAGCAGAATTAAAGCATTGTATAGTTGCAGACCTAGGGTTAAAAAAACCCAAAAAAACCCAAAAACACCCCACCAAACAAACACAAAACCAAAAAAACAAAAAACCCACAAAAACAAAAAATAAAACAGGTAAAAGAAAAATCCCACAACAACAACAACAGCAACAACAAAAAAAAAAAAAAAAACCAAAACAAAAACACACAAAAACCCAGACTCACAAGCAAATAAAAAAATCCACGCAAAAAACCTCAACCACAGATGATTTGGGGCGCTTGTAATAAATATTGATGCTTTAAGGAATGATGAAACCTTAATCAAACAAGTCCACAAAGGCGAAGGAACTAACAGGCATTTTGGAAGGTTGTGCAGAAGAGAAGTCAAAACATGAAAACTTCTAGTTTGCTTCTCACAACTCCACTGTTGGCTAGTTATCTTCAGTAGTTACTTTTTTGATTGAATTAGATTTGCAAGGGATCTCGCAACCTAAAAACCGGCCAGGTGCTATTGCATTTAAAGACCCACATAAATGGATGTCTATTTAGAAAACTAAACAAATAATATACTCTGACACTTTCAAAGTTTCCATTTATTCCCCTTGTGTATCTTCAGGTAATGTTTCTGCTAACGGTATTCTCTCACTGATTTTAAGGTGCAAAGGTGCTACTAGAGTTTTAAATGAAAAGGCAAAATTAATTACTGCTTGGTAGAAACAAGAGAATATCACCAGTGGTCTCCTGCAAACCAGAAAACCGAAACTGATCTTCGTAGCAATGACAAAGTCTCCAAGGATAACTAAACTGTGCTTGCATGAGATCATTTTCTATTCCAAGCCATTATGTGAAACTGATACCTAACTTCTGAAGCAGGATTTCAGATGTCTTTCTATCAAATCCCAAAATTAAGTATTAAAAATTTCATTTAAGCATGGACTTTGTCCTTAACCTTTGCCCACATTGCTAAGCTTATATATAAACTAATCAGAAATCTATATATACAATTAACTGACTCTGCTCATAAAGGCATTATGGGTTTTCAGTTAATTATTTTCTTTGTATTCTTTTAATGTAATATTATGATCCACTGACTGCAGGTGAATTTCAAAGGAATAAAACTGAAGTACTTGAATAGTGATTCAAATTCTATATTATCAAATATTGGCGACTGACTGCAAGCAAAACTATTTCCCTGTTTTGAATGAACTACTAATTCCTGGAAAGTAAACAGTCAGTGGCACCTATGAGGTAACTTTAGATGTCTTTTTGTAGTGAGATGAGTTGAAAGATTTAAAAATAGGTTTAATATGTATTTAACTTAAATTTCTTTCTTCAGGCCGAAAAATTAAAATTTTCCCTAAACCCCTCGTTGTTCTGCTCTTTAACAATTATACTCACCACATAAGCTTAAACGCAATGAAGGTACTGCAGTCACTTATCTATGCATAGAAGAAAGGCATATTGTAAGATCAAATAGCAACTTATCAAAGGATGAATTTTCACAGCCATTTAAACATATGATGTAGTAAGAAAAAACACACATAGAACTCGCTAATTGGTTTATTGTTGTGAAATTTACACATGGTAGAAGACATGAATTGTAGCCGCCATTCATTTCTGAAAGGTCATCTAATACCACAGGATGAATGCATTTGATGCATGAATCATAATTTTCTACTTTAATTTCACAAACAATTCCAACAGTGAAAAACACTTTTTGTCACGAAGAATTGCCTAACGTAATTCCTTCTTGGAGAAAGAAGCTTTGAAGAGAGCAATGAGAAAGAAGCAAATAAAAAGTTATTTGCCAGTTTTTTTCCTTTGCTTTTTGGAAGTTAATTCTTTGGGAAAGGTGAATGTGTATCATTCTTTCACTTCTACTTGCACACCTACCTTGCGGAAGAGACAGATGTCACAGCAAGTGTTAACTAAATCTTAATCTTTCACTGAAAGAGGTAATTTTTCATGGTCTTAAAACCACTTGAGAAATCCATAAAAAGAAAAAGAGAATTTAAGAAGGATGGTACAATTCAGGAGACAGAAAATGTATAGTGAAAATTAAGTACAGAGAACTCTACTCATTAACTGTTCCTCTTTGCAATAAATAACGTGTAAAGTAATTATGATTTTTTTTTCCATTAGCTTCTCTGGTAATTGAATTCTCCAGACTTGCATTGGCCTGAGCTGATTTTAGTTTATTTTAACTGCGACAGCAATCATCTAGTGGTCAGGTGATGTTTTTCTAAATTAATTTTACTTCAACCTCCAGCAATCGTAATGCCTATGGTTGGTCAACAACTCATAACAAGTAGAGATTCTGATAATGACCCTGGAGGTAATAAAGAAAATATCTAGAAAAAAAAAAAACACACAAAGAAAAAGTAAATAAGTGGCTGTTTCAAGTAAGCATTAAAAATATTCCAAGTAGAACCAAGACCGAGGAAGACACCACCACCATAAACAGTACTTCCACTGGCAAAGACTTTGGAATGACAACGCACCCTTTTCTTCCACTAGTATTAAGGACTATGGCAGTTGTTGACCTTAATAAAAACAAGTGTTTGTTCCATTTTGACTAAACCAGTAAACATTACCAGAGTAATAGTAGACTTACTCCACATATAGGGTGTTTCCTTTTTGCCCTCTAACAAGATTTTGAGTGTAAAAGGACACAGGTTAAAGCTAGTCCTTCTGTAATTTTTCTAGCAGGTGACATTTAAAGAAGTGGAGGCAAGAACTAAATACTGAAGGACAGAATTATCTTCTGTTTTGGCACATCTGTCCACAAAGCACGGTTCTACATTCAAGTCTATCTTGAACATTTTAAAACTACATTGTTATTGCAGTTTTTGATAAAAATCCATGGTGTATTATATCATGGTAAGAAAATACTTGGAATAAAAAAAAAACCCCACCCACCCACAAAACACCCAACCTACAAGTAAAATATATCAAAGATCTCAGAAACATTTATTCTCAAAGTTTGTCAGCTATCCCATTTTAAAAGAAAACTTATTTAACCCTGGGTATTTTGGTACATTCCAGGTAGTGACTTAATCATAAGTCCCGTTGCTTCCTCCTCTCCCCTCCATATTTTATACGGGGATTAAATCTATCTAGTGCTCAGTCAATAGAATCTGCATCACCAAATTATATTAACTTCTCGCATAACAGAAATCTTTTTCTTTTGAGGTACTGGATGCATAATTATTCACACTGCTATTATACTTGACAGTTGAGCAAACAGACCCTACCACAACAGCTGAAATCCCTAGAACATCTGAGAACTGGGACCACTTCTTCTCTAGTGACAACTATTACCATTTTGTCAAAAAAAAAAGGCAGGGCTCAGCCAGTTTATTCAAGAAGAATGGCAAAGCAACAGGCACGAGAGAAGAACCACACATAATGTTGAGCAGCCAGAATGAACTAAGGATGAAGGCTTAAGTTTTCATCATGGCAGGGAAAAAGGGGCATGAACATTTCTAGAATTGCTCGGATTTCTTTTCTTTCTGTATAATCAATCCTCATATTTTTCACACCTGGCTAACTTATTTTCTGCGCTGGCTTCTGCTGAATCTCAAAACGTCTTTCAGCTATATTCCCTAAAATCTGTCTAGATACATCAATGTCTACCACGCTTCATCCTCTTAGTCTGTCCTGTTTTTTCCACCATTGTGACTGACAGAAGATTAAAACTTATTGAGTACATTGAAGAAAGATCTTGTTAGAATACTGAACTGACTACTGCTTATTTGTTCCATGCTAGAGATGGTTATACAGGTATTTTTAATCCTCAAAATGTTCATGCCTGCAGACTGCAAGTTTAATGATCTCCTGCTATTTGTAAGGATAAGATTCCTTCTTTTTCTTCCTCCGTATGCAGTGGAAACTTATAGACAGCTGGAAGTCAGCAATTTAACTTTTCCCCCAGCTGGGAACAAGAATATAACTAACTTAATATGACCACAGGTGTATAAAGTAGTATATGCTTTACTTACTGCATGTTGGTGTGATCATATGATGGTTCACATCAAGTACTACAGAAGAGGTCTCTTTGAGTGTTACAATATAAATGTATCAGAGTCTTTGCATGACCTCAGTACCGAACTTTTACATTAAATAATTTATCTTTGGATCCTTTTAATTGATTCCAGTAAGAATAAGTTAATTTCCAAAGCCTTCACATCACTGCAATGTAGAAGAATCCTATTTTTGTATGAACCTTACCACCCACCCCGGTGGGCAGAGTATGACTTACGACTTCTGTAGCACTGTAGGAGTAAAAAAAAAAAAAAAACCAAACAAAAAAACCCCAAAAAACACCACACAACAACATCAAAAACAAAAAAGGTAAAGCTGTAATAATTTTATTACAGATTTATGGATTATTATGGATTTTATTATGGATTGCAAAGTGATAAAACAATATAGACTGAGCTGCAGCTTTAATTATAAACGATTGTTATTTTTACTACCCTACAAATATGGTTATAATTGGTACACAGAAGCTAAAGGGGCAGCAAAGTTATAAATGGCAGCACTACAGATGTAAGCAATATAGATATGTTTTCAGAATGAATATGAAACACAAACAGAAGTCTTGGGTAGTCAGGGTAAGCCCCAAAATATCCATTTAAAGTGAGAAATTGCACCTCTCACTGACTTTTTATAAAATAAAGCTTAGCAACAATTTCTAACTTTTCCAGAAATGTGTAGTGGCATAGACAGTTGAAATTTCAGTCTTATTTAAATTATAGGCATACTTTTATAGATGTACTGTAGCTACTTAATTTCAACACTGTATATATTCTTAATGGATTCCTGACCAAAAGAGTTTATATATGTTTTTAAGACTAAAAAGTTAGGAAAAAACCCAAAATACTTCACATTACTCCCTGTAATAATGCTGCTATTAAAGAACAGTTGCTTCAATCCAAAGCACCAGGCACTATATTAAGACACAACATGAAATACACTTGGATGAACTCCAAGATTGAGAGCCACCAGAAAAGCAATTGAGTGTTCAGGAGTTCATCTGTCTTTCTGACATAGTATGGATTCAGTCTCCCCCAAATGAAAACACCCTGGCAATATCAGCAATAAACTAGCAGTCCTAGTTTCACTTCTTTAGTAAATATGGGGTAATGTAAAATTTTACCTCACTGTCCTGTCTTGATTTCAAAGCCACAGAAACATACAAAAAATGCAGTATGTATTTAAAATAGTGCTGCATAACCATGATAATTCTAAAACCATTACATTTATTCATAATTTTATTTCCTCTGCAGGAAAATAGTAAATACTTTGGGAAAAATCAGGACTTTGTGAAATGATCTCAAGCAGTAACAAAATTGCTAGGAAAAGAGCACAGAATTCAGTTCAAGTTATGAGCAATCAGATGACAGAATCAAAAGAGAAAGAAGTGGCCAGAAGTATTAAATTACACAGCTATTGAAATATTACATAACAAGATTGCTAAGCCAATTCCAGAAGCGCTTCATTTTTCTTTCTTTCATAAGAACTTCACAAGCTCCAAATACGCACTATTTGAAGGAATTGCTTATCTAGGGTAAAGACTTGAATTTAAATACTACGTTTTATTCTCCTATTTCAGATAACCATACAAGAGTAATAGAATGTATTCGGTTACAGAGAATTCAGTTTTTTAAGAAGTAGTGAGTCCCTAACAATAAATACTTATTTGCTATCCTTTTCACTCAAGCATTAACCTAATAATTGCAAAATTAAATAAAAAAAAGTCTTGGTATTTCCAGCATTGTACATACACAAAAAAAAACAAAAAACAACCCACCCCCAAAACAACAAAAAATCTGCAGACCAGCCAACACAACACAAGATAGATTCTGCTAAATTAAAAACTAACCACCAAAACACAAATGGGACTCAAGACACAGAGCTGTGCAGAAGAAGTAAGGCACGAGACGGGCTTCCTATAAGAGAAGGTATACAGAAAGTGGAAGAAAAAGCTGGATTCACACAAGTCAATCTTTCCTCAACAAGTCTTCAATGTTTCTTATATTATCACTTTTGTAAGATTAGAAAAGCTAAAAGTAGTGATAGCTTTCCATAATAAAATATTTGCAGTCATTAAAGCAGGAAATTCTTTATTGCTCAAATTTCACTTTCATTAATATGGGTAGCTTTATCACTTTATTTACCCTGTAGCTGATACTATCTAATCAGATCTAGTCAGTTAGAAATGGTCTCTCCCTCAATAGCTGCAGGGTAAATACTCTACTACAGAAACCAAGAGAAGAGAGGATAAATAGCATCTAACTCTCTTTTAAATGAGAATTTTTTAGCTCTAAAATAAAAAAACTTAATATATGGAGAAAAGAGACCCCAATAGAAACTTTGCCTCAGCCAATTCTATTAGAAGAATGCAGTGTGAAAAATTAACGTAATATTCCTATATTTATGACTTGTTAGAGAGATTTGTTGTTCTTCTATGTAAGGATTATTTGCTTGTTTGGGACTCTTAGCCTTTCCCCTTTCTTCCCTAAATTCATATTTTATGCATCTCTCACACTACAGAAAAACAAGGTGAGCACAACCAAACATTTTAAGTCTCACCACATAAAATGATGTTTTCAGTAAGTAATTAATTCCCTTGTGTCCCTTGTCCTTTCTACTTAGTGCTTTCAGACCACAGTATCTGTGGCCTATTAAGCCTAAAATGACTTCAGCACAGGTGAATTCTTTAGTTCTCACCAAGAATGATTTAAACAGTATTTCATCTACACATAAAAAAAAACCACCTTCAAACAACCTACACACACACATGCATCAAGTCTTTGAAAACAGCTGAGAACAGAGGATGGACTTTGTCACAAAGATACAAGTTTCCTTGTAGATTGCTGCCAGCATATTTTTCTTTACTACCCGTCCCCTCTCCCCAGCCCTTGCCCCAGCCCCCCCTTAAAAAAAAAACAAACAAACAAACAAACAAAAAAAAACCCACAAAATCTCTGCATATTTTAGCTTTCCCATATGAGGTTCCCAGGCTGCAAGTTCTTTACAGTTGTGCTTAAACCAATAAAGAACTCAACATAGGCCAGTATACTTTATAGTTATGTCAAAATAATTACACAGTGTAAAGTCAGTTCAATGAAGTAATGTATGCTACCACTTACACTCAGCAATAAAAAGACTAACATTTCCTTTTCAAAAGGAAGCATAAGGTCTATTTTTAAAAAAACAAAACCAAAAAAAAAGCTGCATTTGGTTCAATGTGTAAGAATAGCATATTACTAAATAAATACATTTAAAAATCAGCAAAACAGTTTGCTACAAGTTCTCAGCTGCTAATTAGCTCTGATCAAAAATGTTTTGACACTATGATCTATTTTTTAGGGTGAGAGGAGAAGGGGTGAGAAAAGTCAAAGTAAATATTTTCACAGCCATTACAATTTCAGGCTATAGTACCTAAAATTGTATTTGGTATTTTTTGACACAAAAAGAGTAAGTATTTTCCACAGGAAAAACACCACCATTGCATTAGCAACGGGAGAGATTATTAAAGGCATCTTTTATTAAAAAAAAAACAAGCTGGTCAAAGGACTTTCCACCATCCAGGGATGCTGTAGCTTCATTTGGTCATAGGACTTTTTGAAAAAAGTGCAGCATAAGCTCTACTTTCCTTTCCAACTGAATCTTCAGAATCATTCTGGAGTACCCTTGAAATTTTAAGCAGAGATGTAAACTAGTAACATTTAAGAGATTACTTTATTTGTAACAAAAATAATCACGCAGCTGTAGGTAAACAAATAACTGTTTTTCTGTTAAAATCTTAATCATACATGGTACTTACCGCATCTAATATCAAATTACTTTTACAACATCAAATGTAAACCTTGTTCTGAAAATGGTGATATGAGAAGTCTCGTAGGTAAGTTCTTAAAAACATTTTGATAAGTTGAATCCAAGATTATTGTTCTGAAAACTTTGATGAAGAAAACTGGAAATTCAGCATTTCAGCGAAGATCATTTCTTTGCAACAGACTACAAAAATATGCTTGAAGAAAACACATTATGCAAACTTTGCACAACCTAATCCATATTTTATAAGTAGAAGAATAAGCAGAATATATATGGGGAACACTTCTGAGTGTTGACTTCACCCATCAAAATACCTGCATTGTTCCTTTTAAGTGAAGTAATGCAGGCACTAATAAACTTATGCTAAAAGAGCTTTTGGCAACTGACATATTTTTGAAGGTACTTATGCATGGGTTACTTACCAGTTAAAGATCCATGTAGTGCTTACATCAGATCACGTACAAGGCACTGCACCTTTCAAATATGTCATATATATCTGCAGGGTTTTTTTTTTTTAAGTACTGACTCATCTGTTTTAACTAGATAGGATGTTGTTTCTGTAAAGAAAAAAAAAGGTGCTCCAGTCCTGCTTGTTACTCTGTTGCTAGCTATGACATACTGCCACCAGGTGGAGATAATTTAATAAGATGCTACCTATTCATATACAGAGATAGTAGCAGAAATTTCATAATCTAAAATTGTTACTGTACATGAAAAATCAGTGAAACAGTACCTGAATTAGACTACTTAGCTCTGGCACATACTTGGTACCTACTGCCAATACTAACATAGAGGCCAAACCTTGATTAAAAATATTCTGCAAATCTCAGATTTGAACTTAAAAATTCAGAACATGCAAAAATTCCTTACAAAAGCTCAGCAGCAGCCACCAAAGTGGAAAACCAGTTCAAATGCAGTCCTGAAGTGTCAAACTATTTCACCTGAAGGAGGGTGAGTACATGTGAACAACCACGTAACACGTACAAAAGAGAAAGTATTTTGAGGCAACCAGGACAGAGTTGCTGCTTCTCTAATAGAATCCAATAGAAACCAGACAAGTGTATGTTTTAAGTGACAGTATTAAAAATCCCCAATTGTCAGAGACACTATGTGGCTACTCTCCTCCCAGAGATAGGTTACAGTGTTACATGGAACAGTACATTCCTTTCCTTAAGATCTGTTCTGCCACTTGCACTGCATAGCTTCACAATGTAGTAAGTACTTTGAGGGGAATACAAGCACCTTTAGGAAACAAACATAAGCAAATACAACAGTGGAGTCATCCTGCCCTCTTGGTGATCTACCCTAGCAGTGCAACCCACACATACGCACCTTCATCCTCAGATAAGGAAAGGGTGTTTCTTCCATCATTTAGCCTTTTCTGTATGTACATAATGAAGACAAGGAGGAAAAGGCAAAGAAGGCTGAGAAACAAGAAAGTCATCATATCAGCAATTGGCCCTCTGCACAGTCAAAGATACTGCAGTATCTAGAAGGCCTCATCTTCTTTGTCAATTTCACCCTTCTGTAAGGGCAGACACCGGTGGAAAAGATTTGCTCTCAGGAGGGCTATCAGGAGTTAGGTTGGTGGAGAACTTCACGACTGTCTCCACGTCAAAACAAAATTAAAAGCATCACACATCCAATTCAGCTTTACTACAAACTGCACAGCAAAGCAAAGATGGAGAGCTTCTCATATGAAAAACTCCTGTTAATTTTACATGCCTAACTGCAGACTTACATAATTTTCCAGATATTGAGCATTACACAAAAATTGAAACAGGTCATGTCTTTTCTTCTTATTTAGGATGTGATTCCCTGTTCTTCATTACACTTCTGGTTTGGTTTAGTCCTTCAGGACTTTAAAAAAAAAAAGAAAAAAAGATGGCATCTTCATATGTAATTGCCCTTAACAGCACCCACTTGACATTCTTCTTTTAAATTCATCTTCTCGTAGCATGTATTTGAGAGTGTTTTCTTTGCTTTAATTTGTAATAAAGATTTCCCACTCTGGGCAGAGAGCACAATATAAAATATATTGATATCACGAGACAGATGAAGTCTTTTTAATTATACCTTGTTACCTTTTTTAAAACACAGAATTGTGGCATTGCAAGCAAAGAATAAACACAAATGAATTCACTTGTTTGCACTGTATTCCTTAGACACAAGTTTTAATATGTCATAAAATGAATAAACTATCAAAGTGGAGAGTATCTGTTTCAGAGGCATTTTAAAAAGCAGCACATTATTTCTAAATTAGAAGTCTCTCACTGAATTAAACTTAGCCTAGCATGTTTAGAGAATACAGGTGGAAATCCTGTGGTTAGTATTTTGCAAATAGCTGAAGATTCAGATCTAATAAGCAATCATTGACAAGACTAAGGACGTAATAAATTGGAGTTATAATGCCATTTAATGACTTAATATGAGCTTGGAAAAGCATTTGAACATGAACCAGAACTAGAAACCAGATGTTTCCAGAAATTTGAGAACGCTCAGTCTGTATAAATACTAGAATAATAGGTATACAAGAATTCAATGTGAATAGTACTTACATGGAAACAATAACAAATTAGCATCTTCTAAACTTGCAGTAGGTCATCTATGTTACAAATTGCCATCTGTGTTTTCTTATAGTTTACCAGGGACAAAGATTAATGCTCAGGCAAAAAGGCATTCAAGCAATTATTAGGTGGTGAACATTATTCAACAGAATTGGGAAAAGAAGACTGGAAATCATTGTCTGCCACAAACTGTAATTACAAATAAATTATGTACTTTGACATATACATGGATAGTTTGACATACTTACAAATGACATGAGCTCTAATATCAGTATTGGCATCAATTTCTTCCCTACATTGTGATACAATTTCCTCCAGTGATACAAATCAGATACATCCAGTTAGAAAAGTGTCATGATTTACTTTGTGTTAACCATTGAAATACGAACGACAAAAATTAAAAAAAAAAAGGCTAAATATCTTTCATTTGCACGAGCACCACCTATAAATGTATACCACTTATAAATATTTGTTAAGTTACAAGATTTGGACAGTATGTGGTGACAAGGATACTGCTATTTCATAAGAGAGGATATGAAGCATTCCAGATTAAGGTACCTTTCCATTTGTCCTGTCTTTTTAAGGAGTGTATGGAATTCGGCCTCGTCATGTTGGACATAAGTTACTTGCTGGCGCTGTGATTGTCTTTTTTTCTTAAACAAAGTTGCTTCTATAGCATTAATTAAACTATACATACAGCATATCTACGAGACATAGGAGCCTATTTTTTGGGGTTCCAGCCTTCTGTTTTTTCTGGCCTTCCCAGGCAGCAAACAGCAAAATTGAAGAAAATAATGACCTTACCACAGGGAGAATGCAGAAATTTGTCTGCTGCGATGCGTGAAGTGCATGGAAGTCTGTTCTGGCAATTTTATCTTGCTCTCTAATTACTATTTGTTCGAATCTGGTCAGTTACACAAACCTTTAATACAAAACTGGAGACTACTTACCACAGCGAATAAATACGCACAACTAAGCACTGGCAGCAAAGCTCTTACAGTTCAGGAAATTATCTTCAGAAATACCTCTACCTTGACTTTAAGCCCTTTAAGATATATGCCCATCTATGGTGTCATTTTAATCAATGCAGTTTTGTTACACTCATATCATTCATGTAAATTGCAGTGCATCTATTCTTATGTCCTTTATGAAAGCATTGTAAAAAATACATTAAAGAGACTCTATTTTTTCTAAATCTTCCACCTATCATAATTTGCTAGATTCAAGTTAGTTTATATTCTATAATTGTCTTATAACTCAGGAATGGAATCTTCAATTATGAATATTTCTCTTTGCAAGATAGTACGGTGATTCTGATGTTTAAAAACATACACAAAAGTCACAAGTAAAATTCTTGGTATTAGGATAACTTTCTGCAGAGAATACAAATACTGATCATTTGATTTCATGTTTTCAGTGACAGCTTGGTGAAGCTTGCTTGGCTATGACTTCTTTAAATATCAGATTCTTCTTTAAATACAACCAAAACAGGTTTTGTCAGTTCCATAGAAAACTCATGTGTTTGTGTTTCTAATGATCAGCATTTCTATCATTTCCATTGTTTAAGGACTGCTACTTATTTTGTGAAGTCAAAGAATTCAGAAAGTGTTTCTTTCTGTGTATATATATATATACACACACACAAGAGTAGACTCTACAGATACACCTTCAAGGTAAAAATCACAGAACAGTTGGAAGGAACGTTAAAGATAATCTAAACTCAATCCTCCTCCCATGGGCAGAGACACTACCCACCAGACCAGGTTGCTCAAAGCCCCATCCAGCCTGGTCTTGAACACTTCCAGGGAAGGAGCCCCCACAACTTCTCTGGGCAATCTGTTCCAGTACCTCACCACCCTCGGAGTACAGAATATCTTCCTAATATCTAATGTCAACCTACCCTCTTCCAGTTTGAAGCAATTACCCCTTATCTTATTTCTACACTCCCTGACAAAGAGTCCCTCCTCACCTTTCCTATAGGCCCCCTTTAAGAATCGGAACACTACTATAATGTCTCTCCAGAGCCTTCTCTTCTCCAGGCTCAGCAATCCCAACTCTCTGCCTGTCTTCACAGGACAGGTGCTTCACAACCCTCCTCTAAATCCAGTCCAACAGGTCCACATCCTTCTTTGGTTGGGGGGCTCTAAAGCTGGATGCAGTACTCCAGAAGGGTTCTCACCAGAGCAGAGGGGCAGATTGGCCTCCCTGGACCTGCTGGCCACACTTATTTTGGTGTGGCCTGGGATGTGATCACACATTACTGACTCATGTTGAGCTTCTCATCCATCAACACCACCAAGTCCTTCTCAGGGTTGCTCTCAATCCATTTTCAATCCACCCAGCCTGTGCTTGGGGTTGCCTCAACCCGTGTGCAGGACCCTGCAACTTGGCCTTGTTGAATTTCATTGAACTGCGCCTTGTTTAACTCGTTTGCAGAGGTCTACCTCTCTAGACTGTCAAGGTCTCTCTGGCTGGTATCCTTTTCCCCTAGAATATCAATGACAGCACTCAGCTTGAAGTCATGTGCAAACTTGACAAGAGTGCACTCAATCCCACTGTCCATGTCACTGACAAAGACATTAAACAGCATCAATCCCAGCACTGATCCCCGAGGAATGGCACCTGTCACTGATTTTGACTTGGACATTGAGTCGTTGATCACAACTCGTTAATTGTGGTCATCCACCGAGTCTTTCATCCATCAAATTTATGTCTCTCCAATTTAGAGACAAAGATGTCATGCAAGACAGTGTCAAATGTCCAGGTAGACGATGTCAGTTACTCTTCCCTTATCCAACAATGTTATCACGCCATTGTAGAAGGCCACCAGTTCTTTTCAGGCACAATTTGCCTTTAATGAAGCCATGTTGGCTATCACCAATCGCCTTCACATTTTCCATGTGCCTTAGCATGGTTTCCAGGAGGATCTGCTCCATGATCTTACCAGGAACAGAGGTGAGACTGACCAGCCTGTAGTTCCCTCATTCTTCCCTTTTTAAAAATGAGGGTTATGTTTCCCCTTTTCCAGTCAGTGGTAGCTTCACCAGGCTGCCACAACTTCTCAAATGTGATGGACAGTGGCTTGGCAACTTCACCTGCCAGTTCCCTCAGAACCCACAGATGCATCTCATCAGGTCCTGTGGACTTGGGCACCTTGAAGTTGCTTCAATGGTCTCAAACTTGGTCTTCTCTTACAGTGGGAGGCTCTTTATTGGCCCTCCCCCTGCTTTTGCCTTCTGCCACTTGGGCAGTGTGGCTAGAGCCCTTGCTGGTCAAGATTGAGGCAAAGTCGTCATTGAGAACCTCAGCCTTGTCTGTATCCCAGTTGACTAGGTCTCCTCTTTCCTTCCAGGGAGGGCCCACATTTTCCTTAGTCTTCCTTTTGTCACCAACCAGGTACTACCGAAATGCCACCTAGTTTTAGTCCCAGATTTTGGACTTCATTAATTATCTCCAATTCATAATGCAAACATGGCATGAGTAAAAATAGTGTCAATTCTCATTGCATGGTAAATAATAGCACATATTTTACACATCTGAGAGTTCAAGAAACAATTTCCTGAAAAATATGCCATAGTATGGATAGTTTAAATTATTATCTGTTATTACTTGATTACTTAATTTCAATGTCACTTATTTACTTCATAAAGTTAAAAGAAATTTCAGGGTTTAATTCCAAAAATAACTCAATCAAAAACGCAAGGAAACTGCACTTTTCGGGTAAAAAGATTCTAGTGTCCTTCTTTAGGCACAGCATTACATCATCCCCCTGAAATCCTTTTACCTGCTTCTTAAACTGTTATTTTTATACAGCCATTATTTTAAAGACTCTTCCACTTTTTTCTTGCTCTTACGGATGGAAGTAATCTTTACATTTTCAGACTAAAATTCTTCAGTCAGTTCAAAGCTATTTGTTCTTGCACCAAGCACATACTTTAAGTTAAAGAATAATTCTCTTTCCATCCACTTACAACTCCAGACTTTTTAGGGACCCCAAACATATCCCCTCTCCACTTTAAAGTAAACAAGCCTATTTTCTCTCACGCCCTGATACCTTCTTTCTCATCTTACACATTTATTCTGAAAACAGCTTACTAGACTCACATAAAATATTAAAAGAATATATTTCAATTGGAATCTGGGACAATAGCACAACAACATAGATAAAACAATTTATATTTAAAAGCTATATGTGGTATTTATAAATATATACATACACATATACATGCAGTCTTGCACATTGTGTTATAACAGCAATGCTGTACTGGACAAAGATCTTTCTTCTACCTTTTAAACAAGTGTACAGCATTTGCCACTGAATCTTCAGTTTCATTCAAGATCATGGGATGGATATTAACAGCTTGTTCATTTTGGCTTCCACTTGTAACGCAGAAATCTTCCCATCATTATCGCCACAATTAATTTCTTTGCACTTTTTAATACCTCCTTCCTCTCCTTACGAAGTCTTAACACTGCAATAAATGATTTCAAATATCTTGGATTCAGGAATGTATACATTACCTCAGAATGTGCTCCACAGTCACCTATGAAATGCTCAAGATTTGCAAAAAATAACAGTAGGAAGTGATGAAGGTGGTTGAGATTTCAGAAAGAACCAAGCTGTAAATGTGTGACTTCAGATGAAAATAGTTTGTTTGTCAGATCGGAGTTACTAGATTTCTTGATTGATGCACCTCAAATTGCTTTAACTTCCAAGGCTCATGGATTTTCCCCCATAAGATGAAGGGAGAGGCTAAAGAGAAGGGAAAAAAAAAAAAAAAAAAAAAAAAAAAAAAAAAAAAAAAAAAAAAAAAAAAAAGAGTGCCACCCTTGTCTTCTACTATGCTCACTGAGTAAGTTGGGGGTAGACAAACAAATCCTGCTTATGACTCACAACAACTATTCTATAGATACAGAGAATTATGCATTACAAATATAAAGCATTCTGACTCACAAATAGGGGAAACCACTGTCTGGAGTCCCTTCTTAAAGGAAACAGTACTTCTCCATAAGAAGGAAACTAGTGGAATGAGGGTGGAGGTAGCACAGAGTAGGAGTAAGTGCTGAAGGACCAGGACTGTAGATTCAAAATACATACGCCAGGTGTAAATACTGCTTTCTCTATAGGCTGCACCACTCTCAATGATTTTTTTATTACACAAATCTATGCAAAGCTAGAAATCATGGGCTTTCCATAAAGACCATTTACCCCTACTCCTTCACTTCCTTAATATAAATAGTTTAATTTTTATTTTAAAATGAAAGCTATTTTTCCCCCCTCAATTTTCTTTGCATTTAAAAATTCACCCAGGAGTATAGTTCACTGTCAGTTGCTAAAGTTCTTCTCAAAGCAGATATTCAGTATGATCCCAAATTGTGTGTTTCAGAGGGGGCTTTCTCAGTTGTCTTCATATATAGCAACATACATTTTCTCCTCATGTTAGATTACTGACACTTCATTGCATGGCTTCCTCTGTCTTTCCTCTGCCTAACAGGACTTTCAAACCTTTCACTTACTACAACTTGAAAAATAATAGGGTTCACAAACTAGTGAAAAATAAAAAAAATAAAAATCTGCAGAGTTCTAGCAACTGTCACGATTGAGAAAACAACTGAATCTGCTCTCTTATGCAAAATATTGAACGTGACACCTGTTAAAACAGCCTCTTTTGTCTTCATGTTAAACTCAACAAGACTATGCAAAAATACACCTTTTAAGATAAAGTTATAGAAAAGGTCTTGCATATATAAATATCCTTTGAATTGTAGTACTTTTCTGCTGGGATAGTTGATCTAAACTTTAGGGAAAAAAGGTCTACATGAAGCTTAAAGAACTAATGAAATACACTGTGTCTTTAAAATGTTTATAGCAAACTATTCAAATTTCACTGGCAGAAGAAAATTTGCCAAAAATAATATAGACAAAAAATGATCATTAAATTGTTGTGACTTGGTGTAAACAAAAGAGACATTAATAATTTGAAAATGCATGCCTGTGAGGAGGAAGAGCGTCATTAACTCTCCTCTCTAAACTGCGATTTTGCACTTTCCTCTAGATGGTAATTTTCGTACTCTCAGGTTATCTGGGTAAAGTAAGGCATTTTTATTCCTTGTGATACTATTTTCCTAACCAATATCTCAGATATTATTCTAACACAGAGAGACTTCTT
>VXBJ01005176.1:597684-613948 GCA_013400055.1 Nycticryphes semicollaris
AGTTTAAACAGCCTGACTATTTTAGATACAAAATGTAGAGCACTTCCCTCTCATTTGAGCTCTTTCTGCCTTTTAACTAGCTGTTAACTAGTCAAGAAACAATGAACTGCATTTTTTATAGCTGACACATTCAGAAGTTAATCGCTGACATAGATTTGGCAGCTATCCCAGTACAGGGAAAAAAAGAATGTATGGATTAAAGCTACTTGGCATTCTGGTCAGAAACGCACACTAGCAACATGACAACGAACTTTGCACTCAAAAAGATCCCTCTTTTAGAAGGCTGCATTTAAGACTGAAGATCAAATAAAACATCTCATTTACCAAAGTGACACATTTTGGTCTGCAACAACAACAATCAAGATCAGAACATCACGGTATGTATTACATGCAACAAATCGTAACTTCTAATAAAATTGTAACGGCTCTTATCAAGCAGCCTATTCAAATACAAGAAAAAAAACCCCACAAACTATTTTCATTGCAGTAACAAAAATGATACCTTTTACTAAGATAAATAATTTTCAGTAAGCATTTAAACAATACACAACCTTAAAAACATTTACAGTTTTCATGTTACATAAAAAATATAATGAAACTCTTTGGAGAAGATCCTAATTGAAGACCAGAGAAATTTAAAAATATGTATTAAAGATCCAAATTAATAAAGAAACTAAGAGTATTCTCATAAAATAAATAAAAAACCCCACCCCACAAACCAACAAACAAAAGAAAACAAAACAACCCACACAAACATCCTTCTATCTGACCAAGTTACACTACCTTTCTGAATGGAGCAAACACTACCAATATTAATCAATTTAACTCGTTTGGGTTAGTGTAAATTATACTTTTCTTCATCTGAGTAGTCCCTACTGCAAATGGGAACCTATGTTGTTCTTTTTAGTCCTGTGAAATCCAGGAGAAGAGCAGGGCAACTCAGACCACTAGCAGACCTCTGCAGAGCCATCGCAGAGCCACCTGTCTGTGCCTCTTGTGCTATCACCATGGCTGCAGGCAGGGAAGCTTCCCAAAATGTTCCTTTCAGTGAGAGTAAAAAAATCCAAGCACTAGGCAAGTTAAATAGAAGTTATATTTATTGACTTCAAAGAACCAACTACATATATCCATTTGGAAGGCACAGCACCATTTCTGCAAGTCATATGGGAAAGAAGTATGAATATTCATAGATACTCAGAAGGAGGTGGTGATTGATTTTATGAATTTGTGAAATATGATTGGTTTTAAATATGTGATTTCAACAGCCCTTACACAGAGGTTTAAGGCTTCTGCTGAAATGTTGAGACTCAAGCTCTCTCCATTGCCAACGGCTAAAACAAAGAAATCCTGCTGTATTAAAATACATCCAGTTATACACAAGTTACATGAGCTACCTGTACACAAGTACAGCTGCATTCTCCCCACTTCTTTTTACAACCTCCTCCTTGTTCTTCCACTATTCTTCTCCTACGCTTTGAGACCTGACTTTAAATAAATTATGCTGCTGTTTATACAGCTAATCCAATTTGCAGCAATAGATAACCTCTTATGTACACAAACAATGCAGGGAAGACACAGATTTTGCCCCTCTAATTACTCTGTTCTCTCATTTGTGCCAGGGGAATGCGATTTCAGCATTTCAGAGCCCTCCCTCCCCATTTTTACTGGGTGGATTAAAGAATCCACACAGGTTGTGCCAGCATTTGGCACCCTGTAAAATGCCAGCTCAAAATGCTTGCATAAGTAACAACAAAAAAAGCATTAATGTTAGCAGATGAGGAATTGATATAATTATCTTGCTATTTCTATATTTGCAACTAATTTTACCAGTAATTAATTTACCATTTTTGTACTAGTATTTCCATGATTTTGAGGATCACACAAGGACAGTTACGTAACTACATTCCACTTCTAATTAAAATGAAACAAAACTCAGGAAGACAAAGGTAGGTTCACCTTCATTCCAAAAAACAGATACAAACCCCCAGTACTACAGATACCCAGTCTAGTAGTTTTAGTAAATGGAGTTTGCAAAAAAGAAGAAAAAAAAGAATCTCAGTCAGATTCTAAGCCTATCAAGACTGGCAGCGTCTTTCTCACCCTTTTTCATCTACATTAAGTGTTACCAGTCCAACATTCACAACTGGCCTAGAACACCAAAGGCCATGGTTTGGCCATAAAATGAAAACAATTTGGTTATTCACTTTCATTCTTTGAAGAGATAGACAATGACAGCTATTATTTCAAAGCAAACAAACAAACAAGAAAGAAATTTCTGATGCAATGTCAGAATTGTAAGCAGGGAACATAACCATTTAAATATAGATCTTACAGAATCTGTGGGGGTCTTTTTAGGTTTTGTTTTGGGTTTTTTTTCTGCTTGTTCCTCTCTTTCCATCTCCCCCTCCCCCCCCATCTAGTTTTCCACCAAAAACCCCCACATTTCTATTTTGCTTCTTTGTCTTTTTAAAAAGAGTAACAGAGCATTCCACTTGCTAATCTGCAGATTTAAATAAGGAATTTCTGGCAATACTCCTCAGGATCCTAAAGTAATGCCAATCATCACACCCACCAAACATTCTACCCTCAGATAAAGCCCATTTAAGACAGAGGTGCTGGCATCAGCATGCATACCCCTAAAGAACAATAGTGAAATCTGTTTACAATCACTGCATATTTTCATGTCAGTTTTGACTCTGTATCTTATAAAATAAAAGCAGGCTGACCGTTAAAGCATTGGAATGAAATCAGCACATCTGATTCAATTCTGGATTCACAACAGACTTTCTGTCTGACCTTGATCAAGTTTATGTTTCATTTCACATCAATAAAATGGGGACTCTCAGTACAATTAAGGAAAAAAAAAAAACCCAAACCAACCAACCACATCCACAAGGGCACAAGTTCTCTTATTTCCCATCCTGGCTCTAATGCAAAAGAGAAACAAATTTCAGCCAAACAAATTCAACAAAAACAATTTCAGCAGTAAAATTCAAGTATTTGTTTCATAGACTATGACAGAAGTAAAACAAAATCCAACACATTAAGTAAGGATTACTGCCTAAAATGCAACATTAAGATCTCCCTTTTCTTTCTGGTGCCTGAATTAGTTGATTCAGAGTATACATTGGGCCATATTAACAGGTAAAATTTCTGAGGCACAAATAAAGTTACTTGTAGTAAGTCACAAGGCTTGATAATGGGAGAACCAGGTTTCCTGCCTGCTTTTAACATTCTAACAGGAAAACTATAGTTTCTCATACTTCTTCACGATTTTTTTTCCTGTTTAAATTGGTATGTGATGTATTCACTAGAAATGGTTGGTATTTGATATATCTGATCTAATCTCTGATTTTATTTGTATGAAAAAACCCCCACAGTTTGATTGAAGATAAAGTAACGACTTTTAAAACAATTTAAGCATTACTAATATAATAAAGCTAGAATTGTCTTTCTCGCTAGTAGCTCACATCCTTTCAGCTACCCAGTTTGAATCTGGCACTGGACTGTCTTCCAAAAGGATACTGTTTGACTCTTACTTCATTAACAGAAACTCTGTGAGCACTCTCAGAACAATGTGCCACAGTAAGTGCCCCAATACAGTTAGAACAGAAGTCAGTATGGCTTCCTAGAATTCATGGAATAATACCAAGTGTCCAAAAAGATGTTTCAACTTTTAGAGTTTCACCCTAAAGACTCAGAAGACTGGATCAAATTTATTGCTCTGTGTGACATCTCTATTTAGGCCATATATGCACAGCTGCGGACCAAGCCAGCTGTGCCTGTAACAGCAGCAGAAATGTGAGTAAGTATGATCCAGAGACACCTGAACACAGCTTACGGCTGGAAACAGCACACGTCACAGTCACAGACTATGGCAAATGAAACTATTTACTCTGAGTCAGAAATCCATCCTCCAGTTCTGTTCCTGACAGGAGTGGGTACTCCGTGGCATAAGGACAATGCTGTGACATTTAGATTTACTGGCTTAGGTTTTCTTTAACTCGAGGATCTTTGCACTGTCCCGCTTTTTTGTTGATGTGACCACAGCAAGATAATCTTTGGCAGGCAGATGCATGCTCTGAGTTGACCAGATGCAACCTAATGGCAATTTGTGCATCTGCAATTACCACAACACTATGCTAACATTAATAAGCCATAACAACAGTTTAAGCACTGTCACAGGAGTGGTAGATTCAGTTTTTGATCAGGAGCTAGTTTGCCTTCAGTTAACTGAAAGCACATGCAAGGAGGGTTTGCATCTGCCTAGAAGCAAACAAGTGAACATACCTGCTAACTTATTTCTCTCCTTTTCCAATGGTGAGGCTGGAGGTGTTGTGAGCATTAGTACACTTCATACTGAGAATTCCTCAGTATGTTATCAATGTTGAGTGGCACATATGTTCCAAAGGCAACTATACAGAAGTAATTTTACACTTCATCAATAAAACTGAACAGATAATTATGGAAACATGTTATTTAGTAGAACATTATAGATAAAAAGAAAGTGGTCTTCACTTCCCTGATCTACAGAAACTATTTCTAAAGTAAAAAAACCAGAAAGTCTCCATCCTTATTTAGCCTTTTTTAGCTTCACTCTTCAGGCTATCAAAGATGCCATTTATGTCAGTTATGATAATAGATTTTGTTATGTGAATATCTACACATATTACATTGAATGGACAGACCATGTAATTTTAAAGGGACAGGTACTGTACTCTGATTAACAAAAAATGTGTTTTACTTGTTGCTTGTAGTTACCAACACATCACATACTTCAATTTTTCAACTGAATCAGCCATTTTTATTGCCAGGTTGTAAATTGACCATTTGCATTACGAAATGTAAGAGGCTGGAAGTTTTACCACAGAAACACTTACCTCCCTAACATCATACCTCAAAAATTCACGTTAGATGATGCAGTTACATTGCACAATGCAAGTGAATGGAAACATTGCTAGAGAACAGAAGTTCTGCCAAATGGATGGAGGCCAAAGCTCAGAGTTAAATCAATGAATTTGAGAAGGTTAACTGTTTCCACTCCCATTTTACTTCTGGTTAGACAGCAGAACCCCAAAAGTATTTCTATAATGTAAAGACTAAAATAAAGCAAGTCTTTATGTAGTCAAGAATTAAACATTACACAAAGGTATTTCATGAGCAATTAAAACTCAGACTGATAATACAAATGCTTGTTTTGTATAAAACCGTTGACTATCAAAAGTAGCTTTTGATTCACCCTGCATCTTTCCCCCCCCCAACAGCTTAGAAAAGCTTATATTCATTTTTGCTGTTCTAATAACGCTTTGTTGTAGACACGTGCAGATATTTTTAGGACTGAACTTCAGGAAACCTCAGGTAACAGAACTTAAAATATTACTAAAACTTATTTGATAGTTCAAGCAAAATAAACTTGGAACACATATTTGCAAATGTGGCTACAGCTCAAGTAGAAATATGAATAACAGAGCTATTATAGGCTTTTATGAATCGAAGCAACATTGTAAGAATGCCTGGATTACCTTTTCCTGACATTTTAAGAATCTCACAATAGCCTATATTCAAGGGAAGTGATCAAGGTTTCTTAGCAGTCAACAGTAGGTAAAAAGAATAGAATCAGATGTTGAAAGAGAGTGACACCATACACGATGTCATGATTTCTACAAACATGGCTCTTAATGTTCACTCCATTTCAAGGCAAGAGTCCAACTGACCTTTGTTCGGTCTTCAGTGTTCTTATGACAAAAAAAAAATACAATTCAGTGCTAAACACAAAAGGCCTGTCATACAGAAGGCAACTCTAAGTAAGGCTTGTCTTCCAGTCCTAAGAATAAATCTTTCCAAGCCATTATGTGAAACTGTGTGATGCTTTAAAACACACCTGGACTATGAAAACATTTTTTTTTTAAACAGCTTGTTTCCCGACCCCCCCAAAAAACAATAAAATATCCCTGCAATGACCATGGAGAAAAGTGTCTCTTCTTTGAGGAAAACATACACCTTCAATAAATGATACAGAGCTCCTGCCTTCCTGCTCCTTGATTTTTCTTTTTTTTTAAACCCTTTTTTCCTGATAAAATCGGGTTTTTCGGATCAAAAATTCACAAGCGGAGTTACAAAATTCATTACAACATTTTCATAAGTAAAACATCACTGCAGAAATTGATTGTTCTACAGGTTGACAGATTGAGATATTATTTCTTTAGTACCTACAGGTCACATGTAATAGGTTCAGCATGGTTAGGAGCAGAAGAAGGTTTTCTGCAGAACTAACTTTCATGGACTTGCATGTAAACAGAGACTACCTAGAAACCTTTCAGGACTGTATCTAGAGGGTTTCATAGACTGGAAAACAGTCAAAGACATTTAAAGCTATAGTAACATTTGCTAATCACAATCAGAAAAAAAATAAGCAAGATTCCTTTAGAATAGCTCCTATAATACTTACATTATTATAAAGTCCCTTTTTATTTTAAGCCCACTTAATGGCTACAGTTGTCTTTCCTCATTTAAAAGGGCACAGAAGAACAAATATCAGAACTAACAGCAAAAGGACTTAAAGGACTTTTCTCTTGAAAAGGAATATTTCTTGGTTTGGTTTTGTTGTGGTTGCTTGCTTGATTTTTGTTGTTTTGGTTTTGGTTTTTTTTTTTTTTAAACAAAATCTAAAATGCAAAATACATGGTTCATAGGAAAGTACATTTACTTTCTTTTTTTTTTTTTTAAACAGGAAACAATAGTTTCTCCAGCCAGATTTGCTGTTATATATATAGCAAATAAAGTGTTCATGCACGTAGCTAGGAAAAAAAAAAAAAAAAAAAAAGGCAAAAAGGCCACACATAACGAAGCAGGTGATTTCTGGTGTTTTGAACACACTTAGGAATCTTTTGATTTATACTCATGTTTGCAAATGATACAGAAAAAGGGAATATTAGATCAAAACTTATTTTAAGCAGCATGTAAGCAAATCTTGCACTCAGAACTGAAACTCGCTGTAGATTTACTTGCAAGAATGACAAAATCAGAATAACTCTAGTTTAGGAGAACATCACCTATGAGACAGTTCTGAAACCCAGCAACATAAATTCTGTATGTACACCAGCTGTATAATCCAAAGACATTCACAGAAGTGTAATGCAAAGGTGTTGGGAAAGTTTATTTCAACTAAATGCTAAAAGCTGTTGAACCCAATGTGTGGAACTGCCATAAACTGACACAAATCCACTTAACATCTGATCACTCAGTACGCTTTCAGACCTACAGGCATGACTTGAATACTGAAAGTCCAAGGAACAATTTTGCCTAGTGTCACAAAGCCACAGAGCAAAACAACTAAATCAAAGTTCTCAAAACCACAAATAAAATGATGCATTTCTATACTGAGAGGTAAACTCCCCAACACAGCTATGACCTGGGCTGCAACTAAGTCACCACAATAATTAATTGCACAGAACTCAATGTTCTCATGTTTCCAGAGCAATAAAATTAAATCAGTAGTTTATAATACTTACAATATGTCTTTGGTTTTAGTATTAAAAAAACTACAGAGAAAAATATCGGTTTTGTCTCCATACTATCTTAAATAGAACCTTGGACACCAGAACACCCCTTTACTTCTTAGTTCTGTGCTGTTAGGTTAGTCCTATACTTTTGCCTCGGTACTTTATAAACATGCTCACTACTTAAATATACATAGAGTTAGAGCTTGGTTTTCTGTCCCTTACTAAATCAAAATTCTCACATACTCACATGGGAGTTATCCAATTCCTGAAAGCTTCAATCAGGCCCTGAAAGCTGCAATCAGTGCAACCCCCGAAACAGTACTCTCGGCACACAAGTCCCCCATTGACTGCAGTGGGAGTTCCATGGCTTCAGAGTGTGCACAGTTCTGTCAGCAGAACTCACCTCCCGTAACATGGTTTTCTTAAACTACACAGGCTAGGGATAGACGTACCATTCATATTATATCACAGACAGTCTTCATTGGAAAAAGCCAGCATTTGTTTTTCTCATAAATCTAAAGGTAGAGTATTATTCCCCAGTACAGAAAGCAAATGAGTACTTGAATTATTGCATTATTTATTACTCATGGCAATGCCCAGTTGGGTATAATTCATCTTGAATTTCAAATCCCAGACAAGATTTACAAAATTTGAATTCAGGAACAAAAAGCAAATAGAAAGCAACAGCATCAAACCTTCTATTGTGAAATACAGATATTTGATACCAACTCATTCAGGTGACTAGCAAAATGCACAATGTTTCTGTTTTGCAATTGTATCTCTGTCATTCTCTATTATTGTTATATACACAAATAAATCATTTAAGGCTGCATTTTCTATAAACATTTTTCTTCCACTTGCTTACAATCTCCTTGAAAGTGACAAAAAACAAAATTCAGACATTAAGACAAAAAGGGTTTTGACACCCAAGCATCTAATTATTTTAATTTCTCCCAGAAACAATTGTAGAGAGCTGGTTTTTTTCCTTTCGTAAATTTACAGACATCTAGTGACACCAGCAGAACTTGCAACTGGTACCAAAGTAACTCTGTCAATTCTTACTGCATTAAGAAGTAGTATCTGCTATGCAATGCCCATTAATGGATGACAAACACCCAAATAATTGTATTCGGCAGCAAGTATTCAGCAATTTAAAAAAAAATTTGGTTTTCCCCTATGTCTTGAGAATTTCTGAGCAGCAGATAATTTGAAGGGATCTCCTGGAACATTCTGGGGACCCATTAAATGTAATCCTTTCATAAATTAATAAAGGACCATTTTAATAATAACCATGCTTCTTCCCTCTCACTGTTACATTGCTTCAGAGTTATTGCTTTTTTGGCAAGAAATTAATTTTCATCCTGAAGGGGTTTTTTTGTAACCAGTTTATATTCCTTTACTTTTATTTCATGCTTTCCTTTCAAGTACCTCTGCACTCTGTGTGTTCATCCCTGGAAGTCATCTTCCTAGCAATGAAATTTCTCTGAGCATTCATTTCACCAGTGTAAGTGCTCAAGCAATTTAACCCCCATCCTCTTGTAAGTCAGAGCTTCCAATACTGATTACAATGTAAAAGAGATACTTATGAACAAGGAGGGGTTTTTACAATTGGCTTGATGCAGATCAACTTAAAATTCAAGTGCTTCACACTACCATTTTTTAAATTAAGAAAACCATTACTAAAATACTAAAAACAAAAAAGTAAAAGTAAGAAAGAAACACCAAACAAAACATGTAATTAATTGCTGGAAAAGCCAAGAATATAACATGTAGTTCTGAGCCGATCACACAGGAAATGGACAGCTTCTCTATGGTACATACAATTATGAATGTCATGGAAGAGATGAGCAAGGAATTAGTAGTACTCCATTTATGTACAACACAGCAAGTAAGGGGACGTAGAATATTTTTTTCAGGCTTCTTTCAGCATTTTTCTATTGTTCAACTTGTTGACATAGTGTACCAAGCAGATTACAGTATTGACAGGTGAAAAACAAATTCATGCAACAAATATCTGCCAAGATTATTATGGAAGATCGCAGAGTTCACACCTGACACATCCCTGGATGTTGCATGGTACACTGACAGAAATACCACACCGTTCTTGTTCTGTACTTACCCTGTTTCTTTACAATTCTAGCCTTGCGTTTGTGTCAGACTGAGGTCACTGAAGTGCATTAATCTTTGTTCTGATCCAGTAAGCACACTGGTTTATGAGACAATCAAGAACTTTAAAAATAATGCTTTATTACATTATTCCTGTTACCTGGTCTTCAGTACATTTAGCACATTCTCCTTTTTTTACCCTCTCACCAAACCCTGGATCTTTAGTTTAATTTGCTTTAATTAAGATAACATGACATAACATTGACATAACACTGCAGTTCTGATTAAATCTTTTCTGTTATAATAACAAAGAAAAGTAATTTTGTGTGAGCAGTACAGAAAACTATTCATAGTAACACAGAATTACCTCTCCCTAGTTGTTTATGGCTATCTGCAACACATGCCACAAGGATCTCCATACCCTGTTTTATGTCTCTATGTCTTTAAATATTTTATTATTTTAAGTATAGAACTGACTTCATTCAAGCCAAATTCAGCTGCTGTACAGGGGTCTATAAAGTTGATGGGTTTGAAATTGCTTGCAGCTTGACTGAATATGGTGGAATGTGTTTTAGTGGTCAGAAAATTGATGGCAATGATTTTGTTTTTAAACTGAATTCATTGTATGCTCCAAATGGCACCACTTGGGCAAAGTTATGAAATTCATACAAAAAGTTACTCTCCTCATCAAGGATTTCCAATTATGAATTCCAGCTTATAGTCAGTCAAAGAACTGGTATTTTTACTTACACTACAACTGCAATGTAAATATCAGTTTAATACTAGCTAAATGGAAAGGTCATTTTGAAAAGGGAATTAAAATTATTCATACCTTAATAAGTTGTTCATATGCTACAGGTATAATACATATTACTTTGAGTTTTGCTGAATTATGAAGTTATTCATCAACCTTTGTCTAGTGTTTAGCAATACTATTCAGGTAATTAGAACACTAAATAAGAAACAGTGTACCCTTCTAAAGTCACAACAGAAATTTAGGCAGAAGGAAAAAGTATAACTGGGCAAAGAGAAAATGAGCCATTTGTATTCCCTTATCTTTTTTTTTTTTTTTTCCTGGAAAATACACACTACATCTTAAATAGACATAACTTAAGAGGTTTTATGCTTTTTATGCAAAACTAGTTATTGAAAAAACTTACATACTGCTTGGATAAGAGGAAATTTATTTCAGTAATGATCAATACGACCAGTGAAGAAGTTAACTAAACACCCATAGTACTTAATGTTGCTTCCCAAATTTATCTGGATGTTGCCCATCCACAGTCTGGATATTTCAGATAAGATTACACTTGATCATGGAGACTGGTGGCATATTACAGCATTGGTTAGTAGATCCCCAGGCTTACTGAAATTATTTGTTCAAAGATGTGTTGAAAAGACTTAACCTCTTTATCCTATTTGAAATGCTCTTTGTGTATTATATTAAAGAACAGATTCAACAATGGATTTTTTTTCCTTGTCTAAAAGGAGGGAAAAAGAGGTAAAACATTTCAGAAGGTGTTTGATTTGTTTTTTTAAATGGTAGTAGCTTTCTTAAATAGGTGGAGACTGTACAATAAATTTTTAGTTGATAGACATCACTGTACCTCCTTCCAAATTAATTTGAGACAATAAAATAATTGCTTTTGAAGAACTGGTTCTGTTTGTTTCTCATGCGAACACAAACTTAAGTCAATGGAAATTCTCCTCTGACTAGAATCAGTTGAGTTCTGCTACAACACTTATAGTCATCTTCATATTTAATAACTACATTATAAATCTCTTCTTCTACAGTAGATTTTGTATTTCTAGTTCAAGCCACTAGTTCTTTGTCATATCATTAAAGATCTAGGTTTTGATGCACAAATGCAGAAAGATAATTTTTTCTGTTGATCAGAATTTCCTAAATCACAACAGCAGCATAAATGGAGAGTATTGTCCCATCTCATCCTACTTCAAAACCAAAAATTGTTTACCTTCTGCCATTTCAAGAGCTGTTTTCACATACTCCAGAGCTCCCAAATCCACTGAAGTCAGCTGACTCCTGCTCAGTATGTCGGCCACTGGATTAGTGCAACCAACAGTGCTTCTCAAATTAGGTTATTCAAAGGCTTAGGGGACTTATTATAAAGCTTTTCTAAAAAGTAGACTTGTGTATGCACATTTCCCTTCCCACATAACTTTTAAGTAATTTTTAAAAGGATTTTTTTTCCAGTACAACAAGATTTTAAGATCATAAACTGTGACCTCAACTAGCTGTAAGCCAGATAAATGACTCTCCCTATTTTTTTTTGTTGTTGTTGTTGTTTTTTTATTTCTCCAACTCTTTATTCTTTTCATTCACTAAATTAAGAGATGGATTCTGAGCTCACATACAGCAGAGCAAATCAGAAAATGTCTTCTCCAATTAACAAAGTTATGAGTCAAATGATAACAACTAATCCAAAAATTTAGACAGATAACAAAAATAATGAGAATGGTACCTTCATTGCAAAGATACCCTATTCAAGATGTTACAGCATAACACAAAACATCTGAAGAGTATCTTACTATTTTAAATTTATTCTTTCCATTTTCCTGATACCCTTTAAAAAAAAAAATCCAAATCCATACACTCACAATATTATGTGAAACAAAGCTACAAAAGCAATAAAAAGGCTCTGTGAAAAAAATGCAGAATTATGTTACTGAAGCTGGACGTCCTCAGATTCTTGAAGTAATAGCAAATAGTGCTCTGAATGCTACAGTTAATATTCAAATTTATTCCAAGTTTTAAACTAGTTAACAAAAATTGAAATATTTCAGTCAAATACCTAAACTAGAAAGCAGTTAAGTGCACAAAGCAGGAAAAAAGGGAGTGAATGGAACACAATTACTAGGTCAGAATTATGCCACGATGAATTGACTATATCAAAGCAAAGAGAAATTATAAGATATATTAGATACCAATAGGCCTGGACCCAGTCTATCGGACTCCAATGAGCTTTCAGATTTGAATACATCAAGATATCCTTAAATTTTCACTCATGTCTCTCCCATTTCTGAATTTCAAGAGACAATGAAAGTAAAATTCAAGTAACTTGTGACACATAAAACCTCAGAATACACTTTATCAAGTATACTGGCCTTATTTTATTAAAAAAAAAAAAAAAATAAATGTGTGTGCCAAAACCAAACAAGCCAACCTTAAATAAAACACCTGGAATGAATTAGTTGGTACAAAATGTTTAAGAATATCAGTTATTTTCCAGATTCTTTATCTGGAGAAGTCTATGTCCTTGCAATAATGGATTTTCAACTCACAGCTACAAATTACCATGTACTTAAAACGTGCTTCCCAAAATTGAGTCAGTTGTGCTGAAATCAAATGGCATGTGCTGAAAGTAACTGGGGGATTACTGGAGTAAGCTGGAAGAAAAATCAGTATGTAAACATGAACCACTTGGGAAAGGTGCCTCAAAGAAAAGGTCAATGAAAAGACAAACAAATGCAGTATTTGTTCTAAAATACTTGTTGAAAAACGAACAAAAAACACCCCAAATCATACATATAACAAATACAACAATCCAGTAATATTCCTGTAGATAAAAATTAGTTACCTAGATACATTAAATGTCCTGTAAAAGAAAAAGTCAGAATGCTATTGAACCCTTTAGGAAAGACTTTAAAGCTTTATCTCTATGACTTTCTCTCTCATAAGTTTCATGATTTAGAGCCACTGCAAAGGATAAAAATATCTCTAACTTCATTTTGAACAGGAGTGCATGAAACAAAACTCTCTACATATTTCTCAACCATCCATTCTTAAGTCAATCTTTTAGAACATCTCATCAGTCAAGGCTTATTTTAAGGCAGATAGTTGGAGCCTTATCTTTACTTGAAGAGGAATTACATAGGCTAAAACAGCATTACTTCATCTGATTTTTTTGTGAAGAGTGAAAAGGAAAGAAGATAGTAGATGTATTTTAATCTTAATGTGGTTGTATAAAACAACTGGTGGCAGAAAAAGAATGGTTAGCTGAAGTCTCAGCATTTTTCAGATTTTGGTATACAAACAGAATAAAATATTTGTTCCACTTAATCCAGCAGAAACTCGCTGACTTTAAAAATTTCAGATTTTATTAATTTCCTTTGCAAAAAGCAGAAAGAAGCTGGATTCTAGAAAGTGACTGCACTGTGGTGAATAAGATGCACATGCTGGCACCTCTTTTGGCCAATGTTCCTTATTAACAAACAGCCCCTTATAAGCAGTTGTAAAGAGAAACTCTTCAGGAAAGAGAAACACAAAAACACAAAAACAAAAAACACCACAAAAAAAACCCCACAAAAAAACCCCAACCCCAAACTCCACGTTAAAGCAGTGAAAAGAGGAAACTTAAAGCACAATGACTGAACAAGTACTCACTTCTATGAATCTCCTGGACAAGCACAAAATAGATTAAATTCTACAAGCGAAAATTTCCTATTGCAACTTAACAAAAATCTGCTAACCTAGAGAATTGTGCATTATGCAGAATGATAAAAGAAATAGGATTTTGCAATCTGGGAAGATGTCCATTTCATCCACTTCACGTCGGTGTCCCCAGACACTGGTAAAAACCAATGAAGTCTCCTCTTTTGAGCGCTGTATCATTAGATGTGTTGCAAAGCAGATTTACAGAGCAGAGTAGGCTATTTTGTTGGTTTGGGGTGTATGTTTTGTTTTTATTAAAGCAAAGCTAATTAAATTTAGGCTTTTCACTCTGGATGAATTGTCTCGACAGATTTGAAAGGTTAGGAAAAAAATCCTTTTGTTTTAGCATAATAACATTGCCAGTTAAACTCCTCCTTCGTGATGAAATTAGGAGAGGGAATATTTGGCCCTAGTTGATAATCATGACATTCATAAGCTCTTAAGCTAAGGAGCTAGGGGAGGGGGTTACTGTCTGCTACTTGTTTTCAAACTGCTCTGATTTTCTGAAATGGAACAAATACATCACAATTCCCTCTCTGTCTTAACCACCAGCACTTTCCAAAGAAAAAGCTTCAGTCAGCCTTCATGAAGTCTACTGCAGCTATATTCTTAGAAACATAAATCCTTAACCTACGACTTCCAGTATTTCCAAAGCAAATGATCCAAATCTAATTACTGGATTTTTGTTAAACATCCATACTCTTCTCTATCACTACTTTAACATCAAAAATATCATAATCATCACTTAATACTCAATTAACACTGGTTTTCTTAAAAACAAACCAACCTCAACATTCAGTTGATGATGTAAGTATTCCCCACCACTGCATTCCCAAAAGACAACAAATCCCAAGAGTTTTTGGAAAAGCCCATCAAATTATTTTAATTATTTCAAGAAATTCTCAAAGACTACTTCAAGGAGGTGTCAAAAAATTAAAAATGCACAATAAATCCCTTACCACAATGATGTTTATTAAAATTTTAAAAAAATCACTGTAGAATTTTCCTCTCCCCTAGCAACCTAAATGGCAATATTTTCCATATGCACATGTTTGCCTACACCCATTTACTATCCCCTGCTGTGGAATGAAGCTGCATGTTCCTGCTCTATCTATAGCCAGTTCAAAAAGAATTTTACTCTTTCCCCTGCCAATACAATTAAATCACCTTAATTTAAAAGGAAAAAAAAAAAAAAAGTAGGGTGGGGGGTTTTTTTTTTGAGACTATCAATGCATCAATTTTTGGGGGGATTGAAACTCGATGATCTTTGAGATCCCTTCCAACTCTAACGATTTTATGATTCTATCAATATTAGATCTATTCAGCTTTCCCTCTCTTCCTCTCCCCCCTCATAGTAATCCCCCTATAATTTTTACAACTCAGTTTAATAGTATCTAGAATTTCACTCCATTATTTATCTCCTGACATTTGTGATAGTAAAATACCAAAACTATGTAATCCTCCTACGCTGCAGTGATCACACTTCACGAACTAGCTTTCTACCATTCCTCCGTTAGAGGAACCACAGACCACATCTCCATACACGGTACACCTAGGTAGATCAATGCAAAGCCTGAAGGAAGCTTTCCCGTTCTCCTCCTCCTTTACCATACCAGTGCTGGCTACACTGAAAAGCCTCCGGACCGGTTTTGAATCGCTGCTAATCGGGGGACCTCCAGAGCTGATCCCGAGGCGGCAAAAGCACAGGAGCACTTATATATAAATTGAGAGTATCTGGTGGCTCTTTGCTACTTAGCACCGAAACAAAACGTCTGTATGGTGTGAGGTTCAGCGATAAACGCACTGAAGGAGACCTTCGGAGCTGCAGTCTTAATAGCTCAAGGCATAATACTACCCCCTCAACCCTCTCTATCTCAAGCGCAACAGATCTCACTATCGCCTACAAGACACCGTATAGCCTCTGGGCGGGACATTCAGCCTCCTCACCCCGGAGACCGGTCCCCTACGGGTCCCTGCACCCACCCGCCCACCGGTGACAGCGGCGCGGCGCGCCGCCACCCCCGTCCCGGCGCGGGGCAGAGACAGGGACGGGCCCGAGCGCAGGCGGCCGCCGCCGTGGAGCTCTGCCGCCCCCTGCTGCCGAGGGCCAGTCCCCGGCGCTCCCACGCCTCCGCTGACACCCAGGTGGGTTTCTTTTTATTTTCTTTTCAGCCCTTAAAACCTTAAAAAGGCCCCGAGCGTG
>VXBJ01005176.1:614780-645520 GCA_013400055.1 Nycticryphes semicollaris
AGAAACACAGCCCCACTCCTACCTTGCCCGCTACTGAGGAGCAATCCGAGCAGGTAAAGAGGCAGGAGGCTCATGTTCAGGAGCTAGTACCGGTGGACAGTTCCAAGCCGGAGGTGCTGGAGCAGCTCAGACTAAACCCCGCTGCCGTCCGCGTCCGTACCACGGCGCTCCGCTCGCCCAGTGACCGCCCGCGCCTCCCGCCGCCGCACTATATTGGGGAGGCAGCGGCCGCCGCGCAGGAGGCGGGCACACGCCGGCCCGCGCGGATTCCTCCGCGCCACACGCAGGACCGCGTTACCGACGAGAAGCAGCGCCAGTAGATTCTTCCGCTGCTCTGTCAGGCGGCTGCCTGCTCGAAGCCTCCCTCTTCGCCACCCGCCAGCCGACTGCCCCCCTCCCGGGGGGTATGAGGCAACTCCTCCGCCTCGCCGCCGCGGCCCCTCGGAGCCTGCTCTCCTGGCCGTCGCCTGAGAGAAGACGGCCTCAAAGAAGAGGTGGCGGCGGCTTAAGGGGAAGCGTACCGAGAAGCCCCAGTCTCCGGGGTGTGGGGGGTGGGGATGCGTCAAGGGGGTTCTGACAACCCCAAAGCGGGTCTTCCCTCAGGCGGTGGCGTTGCGCAGCAGCGGCCGGTTGCGCGGAAGTTGCGCAAGGCCTGGCGTTTCCCCTGTTCCCCCCGCCTGCGGTGGCGTAGTGTGGCGTGGGTGGGTGGGCAGCGGGACTGCTCTGAGCTACGCGTACGGGTGCATTACCCAGCTAACCATTTTGGTTTATACCTATTCGTTTAGCTGTCTAGGAATTCACTTGTTTGACTTTCGCTGTTAATACAGAGGGGAAAAAATACCTCTACTATTTATGACTACGTGAAATAAAACCGGTAAAAAACCAAATTGCTTGCCTTTTTGGTGCCTCAGTGCTGTCTCACTGAGGATCTTGCATTGTAAGGAAAAAACCTTCCCTAAAGTTAAGAGATGAGGTGGGATTTTGTCCAGCTTGACTTTGAAGAGGTAATTTTACTTTGGTGTTAATTAAGCTATGGTCTCCAAAGCAGCTTCTATAAATTTGTCACCTTACCGCCTGTATGATACATGGAAGGAGATAGAAGTGGATTTATATTAATGTGAAGCAGCAGTGATAGTAGATTAATTCAAATAAAAGATTAATCCAAATTAGCACATCCCTAATAATTTTTCCCACCCTTTTTTTTGCCCTTTTCAAGAAGATTTGGGTTATTGGCAGGAGGAGGCAGACAAGAAATCCCTTTGCAGAAAACTTGACTTCAACTTGACTCTTGCTGCAGATTAGTCTTAAAAAATTGAGTAATATAGGAGGAAGAAATTTTATAGTCAGATCTTGCTGGGATCAACAAGGTATGTGTTGAAACTGGAAGGCTTTCCTCAGGAGGTGATGTTTTAGGATGCTTGGGGACATGCACCGAAAATGCTGGTGGAGGGGAGAGTGAAAGCTTTGGACCATTGCTTTGTTAATCTACACCATATAAATCAGAACCTTATTCCTCAATGACACACCACATGGCCCTGCTCCTGAACCTAAAGATTTTTGTAACTTAGTACAAAATGAAGATACTCATTTTCATGGATACTTAAGTGGGGATGGAACTGTTAATTTCTCATACAGTTTTGGAAATCCAAAATTTGGAAGCCTCAGCAAAGCTTTTTACGTGAGAACTGGGTTTATATTTAGGAGCCATTCTGCTCCCGAATGTCGGGAGAGATGCCTAATTGTGGAAACAGGGTCTTTAGTGTGGGTTCAGGAAAGCACAAAAAAAAGGAAGATTTTTACTGAGGGAGTTTTCCTTGCTAAGAAGGTTCTGTTGGCCCCAGTATTTCATCACAGAAAAAGGCATCAATAGATCACTGCGGAAAGATTGTGAAAACAAATATTAGATAAAACCCTTAAAGAAATTTAAATCTTACTGGGCAAAAAGCAACTAACCCTCATTCTGAAGTGGATAGGGTGCCAGATATCTCAAATTTATCTTCGGTTTTACTCTGGAGCATTACCATCTGGCAAAAGTGGCATAAATACAGAAAATAGAAACACTATTAATAAATAAAACCAGATAACTTGGATGCGCACCTTAACATCTATTATAGTCTGCTTTAAGGCCCCAAAGTAATACAGAAGCACCTTGATTTGTACAGGTTGCATAGATGAAAAGGTTGAAATTTGAGTACAGCAGACACCAAGACACAATACAGGAGCAAGTAGGAAGTTATTTGCCCCACAAGAACTAAATGTAATAGAAAGAATGCTACTATGCTAAGTTTGCTTATATTAAATAATGAATATGTTGAGAATTTCACCAGTGTCAGGTCTGAGCAGCCAGTTTTTGTTCCTTTGAAATGGGTTGAGGATGCTTTGCTTCCAAACAGGATTCCTTGTTGTGAGAAGGTTGTCTAATTACTTGTCTGCAGCCGTGAACAGAGCCCACCATGTAGACTGTCTATGCCACATTTGGATTTAGAGAAATCTCAAGGAAAATAAGAACATGTTCTTCGCCTCTCTGAAGCAATGGAGTAAAACGGCAAACGGTGGATATAGATCGGAAAGATAATCACATTCTTTTACTACTACTGTAAAATACAGAGACCTGATTGAAGGAAGAGGCAACAGCTGGGTTTGTCCATCAGTAGTCATGTAGTTCCAAGTTCTCTGTCACACATAGCACCTAAGAGGTATACATGAGTCCTGAGACCATGCAGAGGAGGGATGGAGAGGAGGGGACAAAGTATGGAAGTATGCAGGGCTCCACTGTTTCTGGTGCATATGAAACACCTCATTTGTTACCGATGAAAGATCTATAAAACAGCGTATGGTAGTGAACCACAGCAGTGTTATCACGCTGAGGTTACGCAAAGAGAGATTAGAAAGATGCAGAAAAAAGTGCTCAGCTTTTCTGCCGCCCATATCTATCTGACTCTTGGTGTTTGTGACCATACATTACATGAGTAAAAATATGAGCGTTTCAAAGTGTTGTAAAACGCTAATTGGTATCAATAACAACACACCTGTAGTAGTTGCCATTCTTTGGCTAACAGCATTCCTTAAAGAGTGTGCTGTTTATCCGGGGAGGGGAGAGAAGCCTGACATGAAGTCTAATGGCTGTAATTAGACTAGGGAATTAGAAAACATGATTTCTGAATAGTATCACATGCGTAGCAAACATGCTGGCAGAAGACACATTTTCATGCTATGTAAGTTTTAAAAATAAGACCAGAAATAAACTACAATGAGCATTATCCTATGTGAATGGCCAAGAGGTGCAACATCGAGAAGCATAGTAATCATGCTGTTGGGGTAGTCATTCCGAAGGTGGGGAAAACAACTTTTATAGGTCCTTGAAGCAATTAAAATACAAACCCAGTGACTGAAAGGACTAGCTGGAAAAATCTCAGGGGAAAAGAAGGAAAAATATTACCTAATTTTATATACATGTTTGATTAGTACCTTAGATCTTCTGGGATACAGTACTCAGCATCTAAGTAGGTATATACTAAGTTCCTGGTCTTTTATCTGACACACAGTAGCCTCCAGCTTTCACAACTGTGCTGTCATATGCAGCTTTTCTTCTACAAAGTTTTACTACCTGCGAAGTTATCAAAAAGACAAGAAGAATTTATATTCCCCCATGTTACTTATTTCGTTCAGTGGGATTGTTTATATAGTCATCTATCAGCTAGTATGAATGAAAGTGACAAAATTAGGCTCTGGCAACAGAAGCATTTTAAGGTATCAATCATCACTGCTCTGAAGTCAGCTTGCAAGAACTGAGGATCTGTAAACTTGCTGTGACTGAATTTGTTTGTCAAGATGCACCTCCACAGTGTTTTTGCAAGTATTACTTTATTTTTAAATTGATTGATGAACTTAAGTTCAATGCAAATGTAATTAAATACAGAAATTAAAATCTTGGTGATAATTTCATAATGGATATTTATACTGAATACATGTCTCCCTGTGGACGCCCAAGTTGCCAAGAGATCCAGCTGGATTTGCTTACTTCACTTACATAAATAAAATGTTAAGGAAGTATCTTAAAATTAGCTGAGAATTTTAGGAGAACATACAATAATAGCACAGTTACAAAGAGAAGAGAGAGAGATCATATGTCTAGATATAACTGGTGAAGAGTTATAAGGAAATTGGTATGTTCTAGAGAAATTAGAAAATGGTTTTTGGGACTGCAAAGGAGAAAGAGAAGGAAAAAAGACAAACAAGGTTTGCCCTTCTCGCAAACCTAGTATTTTGCACTTGCAGGAAAATGCTTTCTGCAGACAGGGTAATTTTCAGCGGTGCTCATGAACCAAATTGCTGATCATCTCCAAAGTGAGTAATTATCACAAATAGGATGCTTTCCTATGAACACTGAAAATGCAATTAAAGTGGCACTAAGATAAATTATACAACGGTGAACAACAGCATTATTTTGGTGAGGAAATGATGCACAATAAGCAAAAGACAGTTTCATAAATGTTTGCACCAGTATTATGTTTCAAGTTCTTAACATCTTATAGAGACTTTCACAAAGATCTAAAATTACTATAATTTTGGATTAACATTTTATGAGAAAGAGTCAAAAGCATTGCTTCCACTGTTTCAAATTGCTTTAAATAAAGAACTCTCCTTCCTGTTAGAGAAACTTGAAATGATCTTGAAATTATTCAGATACAAAGAAGAGACTAATGGAATTTGTGTAGGGAGGATAATTTTCTGTATCATTTCTGGAACTGAATAATGACAAGGGCATGTGTAAAATAATTGTGTGCAGGTAATGACGACTGCTTAATTTTTGAAGATAGCAAGGTTGCTTGAAGTACAGTGTGTTAATTTGATTACAATATAAAGCATTGCACTGACAAAAGAAATCAATAAGCTGAATTTATATGTCTGAGGGAAGCATTGTACACTTCTGTGTCTAATGCAGCAAAATTAGCATTTGAGAGATGAGACGAGGTAATTTGTCTGAACTCTAGAGACACATTTTCCTCTCTTCCAGGTTACGGCATTTCTAGACGTGTGACTATTCCCCTTCTCAGATCAGTCACTCAAAAAACATGAACTCTGGAAAGTTATGATCCCATTGCTATCAGCTTCAGATATTTGGGTAGGATTATTGACACATTGATCACTGCACCTGAGAATGAAACTGCCAGTGCTGAACTGCTCCAGCAGCATGGCAGTTGTCTACTTTACCTCTTTTATGGACTACTTACAAACACCCTCAACCCACACTGTTTTCATGCTACACCCTTCTTTCCTATTATTTAGCAGTGGCTTATTTTGTACAATTTCCAAAGCAGAGTCCTTTTTTTTTTTTTTTTTTTTTTTTTAAAGTTGGGAAATGTTGTGCATGCTAGCAAACAGTGTTTCCTAAGTTACATTATTACATTTCCTTAATTTCCTTAGCTCATTGAAACCCTGTCTTCTGTGACTGTGAAACTTGTTCCCTGAAGTACTTTGGATCATGGCGAATTTCTGAGACATTCAGAACAAAATTTAAAACACGCTTATTCAGCCATCCATGCTTTGGATTAACAGCAAAGACAAAAATGTGTAAAACCCCAGACCAAAGAAAGAAAAGTTATCTACAGAGTGTAAAATTAGATATAAAGTGAAACTTAAAAAGTCTATGGGTGCCTTTGAGTTACAGTTCTGTGTCGTGATACTAAACATGCTGCATATTTTTAGCACTGCCCGGACTAAATACAGTATCAGGAATTCTGAGACATCCAACTACCCCTATCCATATCACTGTCCTAGTTTTCATTGGAAATGAGTAATTCTGATTTATACATGATGAAAGCAAGCAAGGAGGTATGACGGCTGGTAAAAATAAGTATTTCTATACATAAATAAAAAAGAGAACACATATCATTTTGAGCATATTGATTTCTCCAAGTGATAAAAGAACTGTGGCCACATCTCCAGTTTCCATGGAGGAAAGGTCATGATGAAAGCATTCAGCTGTGAATTCAAAAAGCGATTATCAGCCAAATGATGGAAAATTAAAAAGAACGTGGATTTTAACTCCAGACTGCTATGAAGGCATTTGATCTAAACCCATAATTTGTACCAACACTTATCTTTTCATTTAATTTCAGCCCCATAACTTCTGAAATTCTTGTTCATGAGGAGATATCTTCTCCTTTGCTGAGATATTCTACACTCATAACATCTTCTAGCATCTTGATACAGCAAACAGTTTTAAAGGAAAGCCATGTCAGTTATGCAACATTTTCTTTCATTAGTTTTAAATTTTATGAGTTTTGAAAGATAGGAGTGCTCAGTCTGGTTTCTCTAGACACTGTATTATGAAAATAAACAACCTTCTGTATCTTTTCCAAACGGGGTGATCCCAATTTATTCATTATCTCACCTGCTTTTCTTCCTGTCTTTTTAATATTTTTTTCATTATCCTCCCGTGTCTGTTATAACTCTTCGTAAGGTAAGGAGTTAAGCACAGTACTACAGATGAGATTGAACTCCTGATTTCTAGTGAATTAGTTTTACACCCACAGATATTGCTTTTTGACAGCAACTGCCTCAATCACCTTTCATCTCACTTCAAAGCCAGATTGCAATACTGCGCATAGCTTCCATAATTTAAAAAAAAAAAGTAATTGTCTTTATGGAAAAAAAATTTAAACAATTTTCCAAGTTCCTTAAGTAGAAAGGCAACTCCTTTTCCATCACTTTCTTTTTCAGATATTCAATATAAATAATGAATGCTTTCTAATAAATAAGCATTTGAGTTGGCAAAGGTCAGGTTGTTATGGCATTTGTCTTAAAAAGGAGGGAATATCTTATATTATTAAGCAAATCTGTGTTAAATTTATGTGTACATAGACACATAAAATAGGATTTTGCTTTGGAGATATGTACTTTTCTAGAGGTTTTTTTCAGCCATTCAAAATTATTTTTTAATACTCACATTAACTGAATGTGGTATATCAAGAACAATAGTTATGGAGCAGTAAATCTGGTAAGGCACTAAAAATGCTCTTGACAAGTTAAAAATCTCTTGGACAGATATTTAACTTAAAATAGGGAAACAATCAATGGTACATAGATATGCTGGTGAAAATCATACAGAAATTAGACACATTTAAAACATATCTAAAATAATATTGCTTGGGTTTACAATGTGTTTGCCTATGCCTTTTATGATTCATTTATTCTCTATAGATGCAGATATAATTAAACATGAGTGAAAAATAAATTTTGAAAGAAAAACTTTACACCAACTTTAACAGTTAAAACTTGAATGCATTTTTTAAATTACATGAATAAATTATGTGTTAGTTTGGGAGGAGTTGTATTTGAGAATTTTGTCACGTGGGGAAACCTGTTCCATAGATCCATGTGTAACAAGCTGAAAACTTGAGAAAAACCTAACTGGGAAACAAACTTTAAAATATACGAAGACCTAAATTTTCCTGACTGCTTTATGTGACCACCTCTCAATCTTCTCAGAGCCTTATTGGCCCTGTGAAAGCATAAACATCTTTTTCTACTGAAATACTTGTAAAATGAGGTTCTCAAAGACCTAATTTCCAGGAACCATTACTCAGGAACCTTCTTTTCTGTTTCACTTTGTGTTTTCAGGTATACGTGATGTCTATTTAGGCTTTTCAAACTTAGACTATTCAACAGTGAAAGCTTATTTATGCCCCAGAACGGTTGGAAACATAATAAATGAGATCAGTACTCAGAAGTACGATCAGATTATGCTTCTGGATATTTCTGCTGTAATTTAGACCCAGCATTTAACAATAGTTATAAAATTGTAAGAAACCTTTCTTACAACTTCATAAGCAGAAGCCTCTGAGTTATATATACATTATTTGAAAATAAAAACATTTTAAAATCTCACAGTTGCCACAGATAAAGCACAATGGTGCAAAATATTTACATTTCTGCAAAAGAAGCAAAATCATCAGGGAAAACGAGCTAAGAAATACTTTTTTGCAATAACTATGCCAATAGCAGTGATGAAATCATCAGTTATATTTTTGACAAGCAAGAAAAATCAGTGTACTCTATATATTGCTGTCATGACTTGTACATTATAGGAAAAAGAGGGCAGAGGGTTGCGAAGGATCAATATTTGTCAGAAGAAGAGTCAGAAAGGGAAAATATTATATAAAGGTTTAACGAAAATATTTTTTAAAATATTTTCCTTGAGAATTTTCTGGTTTTTCTTTTAATTTAGAAATGAGCACAAACTGAAAAGCAGGAAAAATATTTAAAAATTAAGATAAATTCTAACTTTGAGGATGGATTCCTAGAGAGTTTGAGTCTCCATCCTTGGAGATATCCTTGGAGATACTTAAAACTGGACTGGACACAGCCCTGGTCAACCTGCTCTGTCTGACCCTGCTTGATCAGGGGTGTTGGACTAGAGAATCTCAAGAGGTGCCTTCCTGCCTCAGCCCTTCTTTGACTCCATGACTGTCACGTGATTCCCAAGTTGCAAGAGAAAGAATTCTTTAAAACTTTCTGTAGTATTTTCATTTCTCTTAGCGTCCTGGTTTACTCAGGAACCTTCCTTTCTGTTGAGTGTCTTCTATGATGCCACAGATAGCAGCCTTGGATGTATTAAGTGGTGTTCATGTTTTTTCATTTACAGTAATTGCCAACTCAGTCGCCACTTGAAAACACTGAAGAACAAGAAACATGAAAGAATTTCTTCCCCTTTTTCTTCTTAATAGCATCCTTGTTGTGAAATTCCAACCAGTTGTAAATAATGATCTCACTATGAACTCTTGAATTCTTTTTTATATGTGTGGTGAATTTAAATAATAATAGTAATTATTAATAAGCTCCAGGAAAACTGGCAATTAAAAAAAATAAAACAAAGAAACAAACAAAAACAACCCCACTGGTAATGAAGAAAGAATTACTCTGATTCAGGTGAATCATACTGTGTTAGGAATGTCACTTAAAAAAACAGTTACCCTTAACAGTTCAGCTTGTCCTTAACAGTTACAGATCTGTCTGTAACTCCAGTATTAAAATAATTTTGGGAGTCTTACGCAGATTTATGAGCCATTGGAATCACTATCTTTTTGTTTGCTTTCATGAGACTGTTCTAACAGAAGTAATGTTTTAGCCCATGTTTAGTGGTAGGATAATCAGCCTTATCCTTTTTTGTATAGGCTATTACACAATAAAACTCTTTTCAGGGTGTTTCTTTGGTAAGGGCCGATAGATAGACTCAGTTGTAACTCTTGATGCCCATATCTCAGTCCATTTTCATTATTTCTATCATTATTCTTACATTTTCTCTCTTTTTTCTTTTTTCTTTTTTTTTTTTTTTTTTTTTTTTTTTTTTTTTTTTTTTTTTTTTTAAAGCTCTTCACAAGTGTTGGCAATTGTTCTCTTGGCATTTTCCTTTAATAATCTCTATTAAAGTTTTGTTGGCTTAGCATCCTTTGATACCCATAAAAACAGAATTTGTCTGGTATTTGTGATTGCAGTCCATGTTTGCTCTTTATTTTTATACTTCTACAGATCATACTGTGGCCAGGCTTTCACATTAGCTGGGTACTCAAAATATTTTTATGCCCCAAGTTATCATCCACAGTGCTAACATGCCTACTGAAATGGAGCATGCACTTCTAAAAAACTTTACGATGGCCTGAGGACGCAAGAAGCACATGTTTACTCTCCGTTACGAGAACAGACAGACGGCTCACTAAACTCACACGTATAGAAGATGGCTCAGCGATGCTTGTACAGATCTAGTTCACGTGTTGGAGTAGATCTGTAGCATAAGAAAGCACAAAAAGAATTCTAGAAATCTTAGTTAGCCATGATATTATCATTTGTCAAGATATTTTAATAAATATTGCAACTATATTTGCCAAAATCTCATTAGCAGTACATATGACTTGGAGCCAAACTTTATATTTCTCACATTGCATTTATTTAAACTGTCTCTAAGAATCACAAACCTGACACACAGGAATATATTGTATAATGGCACTGAACCTTTCCTGATTATTTTATTGCCGTTACTTGCAGCGTTTCTACTTGGGGGTCAGCTTGAATTTTTAATTTTTTTTTTAATCAAAGTTTCAATTGTATTTTAAATTGGATTTGGATTTGGAAATATGGATCTGGATTTTTCTCTCTGTGATCAAGCAAACACAAGAGAGAGGTCGAGGTGCTGGAGCGAGGGCAGAGGAGGGCAATGAAGCTGGTGAGGGGCCTGGAGAACAAATCTTATGAAGAGCGATTGAAGGAGCTGGGACTGTTTAGTTTGAGGAAGAGGAGGCTGAGGGGAGACCTCATCGCTCTCTACAACTACTTGAAAGGACATTGTAGAGAGGTTGGTGCTGGTCTCTTCTCAGAGGTAATTAGCGATAGAATGAGAGGGAATGGCCTCGAGCTACAACAGGGTAGGTTTAGGCTGAACATTAGGGAAGATTTTTTTACAGAAACGGTGGTCAGCCACTGGAAGCGGCTGCCCAAGGAGGTGGTTGAGTCCCCATCCCTGAATGTATTTAAGAGTCATTTAGATGTGGTGTTGGGAGATTTGGTGTAGGGGAGGACTTTGTAGAGTAGGGCTGATGGTTGAACTCAATGATCTCAAGGGTCTCTTCCAACCTGAATGATTCTATGATTCTATGAAAACCTATGGCCTCCAATGTGATTTCAGGCTTTTTTCCTATTCACTGTGAATAAGATTTGCAGAGCTGAGATGATGCCTTCTCATAAATAATCCTTTCCACAAAAGTCAGCAGAGGAGTCATTCTCTGAGGGATCCTCAATCCTTACAAGCTTTTTGAAGGAAAAGAGAGGGAAAAATTATGGAGATTTTCCTTTTGCTTTGGTTGTAAACCCAGAAGGTTTACAATAACATGTTACAGACACTCCTGTGTAAAACAATGTATCCCTCTTTGTCTGGGTACTGGTAATGTACTTACTTTCTTCTCATCAATACATTTTTTCATTTAAAAAAAAAAGTGTGGGTTTAAATACAAGCTGATAGCTTTTTTTTTTTTTTACTTTAGTGTTGACGACATTTTATCTAACCAGTTGAAGTGCAAAGTTGTATGTCTATAGTTTTATAGCTATGCCACTTTAAATACCAAAATTACAGAATTCCTTAAACACTCTATCCAATGATCTATGCACATGCAGCACTCAAAAGAGAAAATATACTAATCTAGAAAAAAGAGTATTTTCACAAAAATATGAAAGTAAATAGAGAGTCACGACCTCTGGAAAATTAAGTTTTTATATATGTTCAGAGCAGCTGCAATATTTTCATTTAAGAGTGTACAATTCAAGAAAAGAGAGTATTTCACTTCCTTGCATGTACTAGCTACTAGTTATATACTGAGAGGCAAATGACTCTTAAATGACTGAATATAAGTACTTACTGTCTTAGTTCTTGAAAACCCTCATCTGGGAAAAGAGATACACTTCCCTTTGAAGACTAACAGATGTGTTTGCTGATGTATGTATATGTTCACACTTAGGAAGGAGGTACTGTTGAACAGCTAGACAGGGAAAAGGATTTTGCATTTGATTCTGATTGTTGTCAGCCTTTATAGGGGTTTTATTCATGCAATACAGAGTTCCATAGTCTAGATCTCTTTCATCAGAAAGTTCCACTCCATGTATTTTCGATCATTTCTAGCTTGGACAATGGCATCAGGATTTGCATGGAATACAATTGCAAATCATGGCAGCAAAAAAACAATTAGGTTGCAAAGGATTTATGAAAGTCTTCCCTTTTCTACTTAAGAAGACACAATTTCAAAATTAAATTAGATTACCCAGGGCTTTATGAAGTCTACAGAGGAACTGCCATTCTCCCATGTAACAAATACAAGATAGGTCTTTAATGGATTTGTAGTATATCAAGCAGAGAATCGGTGACAGCTGCCATGCTCTGCATTAGGTGAAAAGCATTTTTGGAGTTTTTGTTATTTTTAAATTTTTTTTATTTAAGTGACAGTGAATTTAGAAACATCTGAAAACATTGTTTGGTGTGGGAACATTAGAATTGCCCCAGCAGAACAGAAAATTTATCTGGTTAGTTCTGTATTATTTATGCATTGGTAGCCAACTCAATGGATGGCTAAAAATACCTCCAAACCAGCAGTAAATAGTCTAGTATAAGTCTAATACTTTGCAAAAGCAATACTTATAATTGCAGATATTCCCGTCCACATGAAAAAATTATTCATTTTAATAATGTATTCATGTTTTTTATCTTTAGCAAAGCTTTGTATGTTCTTTATTCACTCTGAATTTGGATATGTCTTATCCTACCACATATAAATGGTATCATGGTATGATTTACACTGCCTTCCATCAAAATATATGTATTAAACAATGCAAGGACAATATGCTTTCTCTTGTCTGAAATTATCAGTGGCTGTAAATTGGTCTATGACAAATTAAAGGTATACTTAATGACAAAATAGTCAGATCTAAACCAAATGGCACTATGTTAAGCAAGGCTGATTACTTAGAGGGTAACTCAGGGAGCAATAGTCTGAAAAACAGAAAAAAATCAAGCACTCCAGTGTTCTGGTCTAAAGAAGAAATTGCAATCTTCTGTCCCTTTGACATCTGTAAGAGAGGCTAGAATACAGATCAGTGTCCCCAGTTTCAAATATCGTAAGGTCAGATGGTATGTTATAGTCGGTTTCTGATTTCATATAGTGTACCAGAAAGACACTGGGCAGTATATCTGCTGAAAAGCAAAGAAAAAAGAAGCTCACAGGACCTCAGTGCATTCATAACCAGAGAGAGAAATTCTTGAGGAATAAAGATATTTTGACAGTAGCTTCAACTGGATCAAACTTGACATATTTGAAGTAATAGGATATTATTATCAGTCTGTTTCTATTATTTTCTCATAATTTTAAATCATAAACTTGATTTCTGTCTTTATCTGTAAGTTTCTGATTCTTGCTATTGTTCTAAAACTAGTATTTTCTTTTTGTCTCCCATAAGGATAGATACTTTTTTTAATGATCATTGTTGTAACCTTTATGAATGAGTTATCCAGTGATATGAAGATCTAAGATTACAGCAAATTACTTTTTTCAACTATACCAAAAAAGGCTGGTGTTTTGTTTTTTTTTTTTTTTTTTTCCCCAAATGCAATTAAGTCTTAGCCCGGGTATTTTTTTTTTTTAATTCTTTAAACAATAAATACTCTAATAAAGAACAAAAGAGGTTCTTCTGCTGCAATTCCTGGCCTAGAGACTGTGGTTATATTTGAAGGACAGTTTTTATTTTCTGAAATGAAAACAAGAAGAAAACATAGAATAGCTCATTAATACCAAATTCTTCTGTTTGTGTCTGGCCTGTTCATGAGGAACTGAATGCCCTGTAACTGAATTTAGCTACCCATACCAGTACACATGTGATTCTACTGCTCTACTATATTCCTCTAATCCAAGAGATTAATAAAATATAAAGCAATAACTTAATCAAATCACAGATTACTGGGTTTGAGAAGGAGAAAAAGAAGCTGCTGTAAGATGTTTGGTCTTAAATGCCTGAATGAGAAAAGTGGATCTGTAACTGCTGTGGTAATTTTCAAGAACATACCCTGGTCATTCAGTGCAACATTGTTTTTCTCCACACATAGTTTTCAAACCCTGTTTTCAGGGTGCTCTTAAATTATCAGTTATAGGAATGATTTGTTGAATTCCCTGAACTGCGTGCTGAATGTTTGTTTCTTAGAATTATCTTAGGTTTTAACACACAAACAAAACAGGTGGTTGCCAAAGGCATGAAAATATTAAAAACAGCAAAGTGTTTACTGACAGTTTGAAAGAGAAACTGCACTCCATGAAGAACACATTTTCTTTAATTTCTTTTTGGCAGTAAAAATCTGAATTGAAGTTGGTTTGAGAAAAAGGAGGAGATAGACTAGTGAGAGGAAGAAAAGGCAAGACAGGTTTAGATAGTCTTTTGTGTTTATCTGTTACAGGACAGAATGATTCATTTTGAGTAGTATATCAGTATTTCATTAGACACAAGAAATACAGTTTTTAACGTTTAGGAGAAACAAGCTCTATTGGCCTATTCTCTTCATCGCTGCAGAATTATCTTTACAGAATACCTGTGCACAGTTTTACAAGTACATTTCAATTCTCTATCTATTCAGCATTGATCTATTTAGGTAGATAAAAGCACACACATATATTTGTGCCTCCTTGAGCTTTTATGTGACTGTGTGTGCAGGTTTATGTTTTAAAATGATACATAAACACATATTTATATGCATATATACACATATAAGGAAGAATATATTTATGTCAGTGCTCTTTCTCCCTATCTGTACATGGACTGCATTCTGAAAGCAATAAGGTGTTTTATTGTGGATTTATTGGGAAGGACCTTCATTGACCAGGTACAACTTGGGAAAAAAATCTGCAGCAGAATTATTCCCATCCTTCAGCATAGCTACTAATCAGGCACAATGAGACTGCTCCTCCTGCTCTTCAGGAACTGAGTGAATTAGTCCTATCACTTAGAAAGTGATTTAAATGAACTTCCCCATAGAATATATAAGCTGGAGTATAATGGATTAATGTACAGAGCCTTTAATATAACTGTAGGGGCATCTACACTAAGAACACTGTATTATTTCTTTAGATTTTTAGACAGTTTCTCATTAAAATTCAGGTAATACCAGCCAAATTTTCAAAAATTCTTATCACCTCAGTAGACACACTGAGGATCATTTTCTTCTCCACCTCTAATTAGCCCACAAATTACTACATTTTATTATTTCATAGCATTGGCATAGGAAAGTAATAGTTGGCTTTAGTGTCAGTCATCTAACTGCAGTATTTCCTCTATACTGTCCTTCTAAGTCCTGAAAGGGAGAACACACAAATCAAGTATTTTTACTAAGACTGGTGCACTCTCATTAAAAGGCAAATGGATTTTCAGGAACAGGTTTGATCAAACATGCATGGAGAAAAGTTGCTTTTGTTTCTTTGGTTGGCTGGGGTTTGTTTGTTTGTTTGGGGTTTTTTTGGGGGGCGCGAGAAGTGGGGAAAGAGCCATAGCATGAGAAACACTGGTGCAAAGAAAGGGAAGAAAAGGATAATAAGCAGCCAACTGCACCTCCAGTGATAGTGCCTCTAATGCTATTTGAATCTACTCGATATAAAGAGCCATCCTCAAAGAGGCACACTGCAAAAAAACCATTCATAATTCAAGAGTAAGAACCCTGAGTGAAAAGCTAGTCAAGACTGGTGGCCTTGGGGAATGTCTGCCCTAGTCTGGCAGAGAATTCGATGACAGGTGATGCTTGCCCACGAAACAAACTCGGACAAGATAAGAGAAGTTAAACTATTTTCTGCAGCAAGTGTTTCTATCAGAGCTATCCTTAGTGTATAAATTCTAATCATATTAATACATAGCTGTGGATTACAGACCTTCCCTGGATTTTGATCTGCTTAAGAAAGCTGTTAAAAAGTTTAGTGGACAAGAAAAAGACTCCAGCATCAGGAAGAAGTATTGACGCTTTCAAAGTGGACACAATTAAAGATGTATAAGTTCTTTTATATTTTGTTTTTCTTTTTCTGTTCCATTTTTTGTTTTTCCTCTGGCTGTATAACAGATACTGTTTATTACCATTTGCTTTTCAAGCAGAGGGGAATATTGAAAACTGCTACAGATGGGAGTAAGAGAACTAAGTGTTGCAACTTATTACTCTCTTTTTGCAGGTCTCATGTTTAAGGTTTAGTGTATCTGCACGTTTGAGCCTTCACTACACAAGTGTACACCAATAACATGTCTTACCTGTGTGCAGTTCACATCCTGTGCATGTATCTGCAGCTGAGGAGCTCCAGTGGGCATACCATAATCAAGCAGTGAAGACTTCAGTCCATATTATTTCAGTGAATCCAGCTATACAATTAAAATTTAGAGATGACTATTCAGTTAGATGTGCTGCATCTCTCCATGACAGCATTAGCTTCTCCTTTTCTTGTCATCTTTTCAGAAGAACTTTGTCTAGAAATGAAAGCTGAGTTACATTTTTCTGCTCTGAATCATCCTGAAGTAGAGTTGTACTTTTGTGGGTTTTGACTAGACTCTTAATGCAGGAAAGTGAGAGTTTCTTCCACTGGATTGACAAAATCAAGCCTTTATGATATTTGCTAATCTTAAACACCTTGAGCCAAGTGTTACTAGTTTGTTTGGTGTTTTATGTTGTGATGTGACACAGTGAGGCTTTGGTTGTGAGAAGGACTCACACAACAATATAACTTGTTTTCATTTCCTTTCCCTCACCCTTACTTTTCCAAAGGAAATACTTTAAGACAATTTGAGAGAGCAACATTGCATGCCGAAAACAAAGGGCAGTTTTGTCAGGCAAATAAAAAAAATTAACTGAATTGCTGAGAAGACCAGTTTGGATTTGCACAATGCAGTACTTCATGTTTGCTCCCTGTACTATTTTTGATGCAGAAACAGGCATTGACTGGATTAAGAGAGTGGAAGAAAGGCTCTCCAAAGACATCACTGAATTGGCAGAAAATAGAATCAAGTTTTGTAATTGGGTAGAACTGGTATTTGTGAAAGCACGCAGAGATTGGAAGGATCTTGGGGAAAAAACTACATGCTGGGTAACGTCTCCATTGCTCAATATCTGACAATAAAGGGAGCAGACTACTGATGAAAATTTGCTTTAAGACACATATCATAAGAAGCACAGAATAGCATTACGCAACACTGAACACAGCAAATTAAGAAGAGCTGTAAACAACCCCCCTATATATTACTGTAAGGCTAAAACATACATATTTGCGTAAAGGCATCAAATGTATTAAAGTTTTAGTAAGATGGTCTCTACTCAGAAACATTTATATTAGAGACATCATCAAAACAAGCACTTTAAGGAGTAACAGGCTGTATGTCAATCTGACAGTGTTGCATATGCATATGTAATGTATTACAACCTTTAAATACAATTGTCATCACATAATTAAAAATTCAAATGTAACACATACATCCACAGAAAGGAATACTATATAAATGATTTTTTCTAGATTTTGAGCTTTTAAAGTATGCAATTATATATAAACACAACTTACACTTCGAAGAGTATCTTGAGCTAGAGGCGCTGTTACACTGAATATGAGAAAGATCACAACATAAAGAGCTTGAAAGAGCTTTTAAAATACTGTTCTCTTTTGTGATAGGTTTGAAAGGTTAAATGGCAAACCATATAGTGGTCAGAGGGACTACTATCAGTGAATGAACAGGAAATAATACTTATAGAAATACCTCGTATACCAAACAAAAATAAAAACAAGGAAACAGAACAAAAGAATAAAGAAACAGAATTTTCAGTCAAGCTTTCTTACAGCATGACTGTAAGACAGTAAGTATTTCCAAGAAGTCAGCTGGCTTGCTCCAGTGCCTCAGTTTCCTTTTACTAATATGGAAATAATAGATGTTACTTCTTACAATGTGCTGAAAGCTTAACTCCTTAGTTATTATAAAGCATGTAGGTCTTCACATAAAAGGTATTACTGAAGTGCAGGGGTGTTAGTATGATACAAGAAGAATAAAGTGTGAAACATAAAACACTTCAAGCACAGAAATGAATGGGAAGTTTAAACAATGAGGCCAAAGGTATGGCAAAACAATTTTAAGAAAATGTGAAGCCAAGAACGAAATAATATTACTTCAGAAATATTAGGTAGAAAGGGAGTCTCTTGGAATGGCTAATCCTTTAAGAGATAGTTGGGATAATTTATTGGTAGAGGTGACTGTCACCACAGGCTATTGACATGAACTTGTTGCTTCAGCATTCTCGAAGGAGGAAAAAGGCTGAAGAGAAAACTAACAGCAGGGAATTACTTATACCAAAACAGAACAAGAGCAAAAAAATGAAGGAGCATAGCATTACATGATGAAAAAAAGGACAATTTGAAAAAAGAAATGTATCCAAGACACTAAAGTCAACAGGACCCATTACAAAAAGGAGAGGAAAACAATAAATGAGATGGTGGGAGCCTTACCAAACAGAAGCAATAATTGAAAAAAAAAATAAAATAGCCAAATCAAAACCCAAATATCCCAGTCTGGAGTTACATAAAGCAAACAAGATAACACTGAGTAAAGAAAAAACAGAGAACTAACAGCAACATTTTTTAAGGCTTATCAAGATGGTTTCACAAAAGATCTTGGTGACAAACATAAAAGTTATATATGAACAAAAATACACAAGATATATCTGAGAATTTTTGGATAGAATTTGCCTTAAAAGAAACTTTATGAAATTTCTATTACATGACCACTCAGAGATGACTTTTAGCAAGGTCATCTGGTACTGCAGGAGATATATGCTCCTTATAAGCATAAAGAACTATCCTTAGAAGTAAAGACAAAGAGCATGAGTGAGAAGAAATAGGCAGAAATGTATAAATGTGACAAGTGTGATACCCTAAATGCCAGTATTGGGTCCTGCTCTTTTCACTATGCTTGGCAAGAAAGGGCTGTTCTGTTTAGTCACAAACTATAAAAAGGAAGCAAAATGAATGGTGGCAGAAGACAGGATTTAAAAAAGGTTTCAGAGAAGTAGAGCAATTACACCTAAAATAGCTTGAGTGGTAAACCAATTTAAATGCAATTAAAATGCATTTTTTTCCCAGACATAGTCAGAATATGTTATTAAAATATATTTCACCAACAAAAATTAAGAAATTAGTATTAAAATAAAATTTTAAATCAAAATTTTTTTGAAAAAAAGTACCTTCTTTGAGGTTTACAATGGTTTGGGAATCATACATTTGCTAGTAGTGAGGACAAATTAATTTCATGCCTGATCAAAAGATCAAATCAGGATTGGGTAGCTAAATAGTAAATAGTAAATGAAATTGTTATAACAAGTTAATTGTTATAACAAGTTAATTTATTCCAGGACAAGGGACAGTTATTTTATGGGAAATTAGCAGATGAGTAATGTAACTTTTCTAATAAAGACTGTATGTTGGTCCAAAACATTGCGTGACATTTTGCTACCTCAAGACAATAAGTTGACCATTATTGCAGTTTTCTCTCTTTGGAGAGAGAGATGGGGGAGAGCATCTGTTGTACTCATTGACTGATCCATGACAGGTATCTTGCAAAGGGAGAAAATAAGCATTTCCTTGATCTGTGATAGCAAGTTGTATTTGTATAGGTGGGAAAAAAATTAATCTATCAATTGGAAAGTATTTTTTCTTACCTGCAATAAATTGGCTTTGTAGGTTTGTCCTTGATAAGATTATCTGCATTTTGCAAACATTACATAGTTATGAAACTATAATGCTATATATCATAAGGTTCAACCACTGTCATCTGAAAAGGGAATAATAAGCATCCTTTTCAGACATTCTATTTTTTCTATTTCTTCGTTAACTACTTTTGGAATCAGACATAATTTTGGCAAGTTTCAATCACTTGGTATATAAATTATTTTTTTCCAGTAATATTTGTAAATTGGGTATATATCCAATTCTGTGAAGCACTTGGGAGTTAGTCCTGATTTTGTTTTACTTTAGGTTTTGTTTTACTTTTTACTTTAATAAAAGATGCTCAGAATCTCCTTCTGTCATTACATTGCCATAGAAAATAAGTAACAGGTCCTGACCCGTTTCTGTGACTACTTTTCAGATATTTCCAATAAAGCACGTTAGGGGAAAACTAGAATGAAAATGCAGTCGTGAAGCCACATTGTTGAAGATTTATAGCATTATGACTAAGACTTTGAGAATCCAACGTAGCTTGAACTAGTATGAAGAAGTAAACTATTGACTTTTTTATTTTTTGGGTAAAAGAACTAACACCTGAAATCACTTTTTACACTATACCCAAGCAAACCAAACAGATTCTTAAAACCCATTGAGTTGCTAGCAGAGGCAGCCAAAAGGTGTGGCAGTTTCTGGAGCAGGGGGCATGGAAAGGAGGTGGAAGTTCTGCACCGGGCAGTCTGCCCACATCCCTACATGCAGTAGTGGTGGTGGTGCAGGACACAGCCCTTAGCACCCCTGTACCCTAGCTACCTAGCATGCTGGGGAACTCTGCTCAGTCCAGATCCAAGAGAGGGTGCAGCTCTGCACATTTATGACTGTAGAGGGAGAAGGGGCCTCTCTCTGGGCATGGGGAGATGTGTCCTTACCTGCAAGAGATGGTTGCAGGCAGGCGCTCTCTGTCCCCATGCAAACGGGCTGTAGGAGGATTGGCAGCAGCCTGCACAGCACCCACAGGTGGCACAAAGGAAATATGTTGAGAGGTGAGCCTCAAGCCCCAAGTATACTCACAGAGGCAGGGTACACTTGTGTTTATGGGATTGGAAGATGGAGATCCCCTTACTGCATAAGTTTGAGATCTTTAGCACCAGGATGGCTCCAACCCTCCCTTGGTTACAGATGAAGGACTGGAAGCTGTGTCCAACAGAGCACCAGAGACAGCAGCACCAAAGGATTGTGACAGGAGACCCCTTCTGAAGGGGTCAGAAGTTTCCACCTGCCAACCTAGCCTGCTCTCCAGGGAGGTTTGCTACTTGCCGGGATCATGGAGCTGGAATGTTATGGAGAGGCTGCTGAGGCTTTAGGCTTTTTCAGCCCTTGTCTAGTTATTCCCCTTCTCTCCCATGTAGTCACTTGCAGTATGGCCAGAGAGAGATGGAGTATATCAATAGTAAATTCGCAGCTCTGAGGGAGAGGGTCTAGGGCGTGGGTGTCAGCTGGTGTCTTTTTGATCCTGCTGGTGAGGCAGAGAGACTTGAGGAGGAGTGAACAGATATTGTAGGTCAATGTCTGGGTGTGCAGATGGTTTTGATGACAGGGATTTCTGTTTTATGACCATGAGGCCCTCTCTGGGGATGGAGGACAGAGAGGGATGGGATCCACCTGGCCAAGTCAGGAAAAAATATCTTTACCAACAGGCTCACCAACCTGCTCAGGACATCTTTAAGCTAGAAATTATGAAGCTAGAAGATGAACATCCAAGTTCAAGTGGGGAAGTGGTAGACCAAGCTGACAAGTGAAAGGAACAAGATGATGTGGAAAAGAGAGAATTGAAAACAACAGATCAGGGCTGAGAGGGACACAGTTCAAGCATATTCACATAAATAAGTGCTGAGGGGACAACAGGATGGAGGAACCTCTCATGTCTTTTCTGGGAAATCAGCACAACTGAAAGTCTCTCTAAAGTGACTGTATACACACAGATAGAGCGTGGGGATCAAAAAGGAGGAATCAGACGTACATGTGCAGTTGTAGGGCTACCAAGTCATTGACATGGCAGCAATGTAGTGGGATAGCTCACACAAATCAAATGCTGCCATGGATGGATACAGACTCTTTAAGAAGGATGGGCCATGAAGGTGAGGAGGGGAAGTTGCCTTTTATGTGAGAAGCAGGAGGGATGCACTGAGCAATGCCTCTCTTGGTGACAAGCCAGCTAAGAGGTGATTGGTCAGGCTTAGAGGCCAGTGTGCACACTCTGTGTGGCTGGCTGCTACAGACTGCCTCATCAAGAAGAAGCAGCTGGGGCCTTCTTCAGACAACTGGAAAAAGCTTCACTTTCACAAGCCCTGGAAACTTTGAACTACTCTGTTATCTGCCGGATGGGCAACACAGCAGAGCACGAGCAGTCCAGGAGGTTTCTGGAGTGCATTGGTACCTTGAATGGGTTTCTTGAGTACACTGATGCCTTGAACTTTCTGCCACAGGTAGCCAAGAAATAATGAGAAACAGGCAGGAAAAGGAAGACTAGAGACAATATGGGCCCGCTAGTGAAATGGAGCAGACTCCTGGTGACAAAGGGCATGGAGAAGGCTGAGGTACTCAATAATTTCTTCATGAATCCCAGGCCCTGAGACTCATGGGAAAGTCTGGAGCAAGAAAAACTTACCAGCTGTGTAGGAGGATCAATTTAGGGAACACTTAAACCAACTGGCAGTCTCTCAGACCTACTGGAATACACTCAAAAGTCCTGAAGGAACTAGCCAATGACACTGCAAGGCCACTTGCAATTATCTGCAAAAGACTGTGGTAATCTGGGGAAGCAGCTGAAGACTAGAAGAAAGCAAATATCACCTCTGTCTTCAGAAAGGTCAGGGGGGCAGGTAACTGCAGGCCAGCCTGCCTTACCTCAGTCTCCAGGAAGGTGATGGAGTAAATAATCCTGGTAACCATTTCCAAACACACAAAGGACAAAAAAGTGACTGGGAGTATTCAGCATGGATTTATGAAGGGAAAATTATGCATGGCAAACACGACAGGTTTCTATAATGAGATGACTGGTTTGGTGGGTGAAGGGAGAGAAGTGAAAGTTATTTATCTTCACCTTAGTATGGCTTTTGACACCACCTTCCATAATATCCTCATAGACAAGCGGGTGAAGTATGGGCTAGAGAAGTGGATAGCAAGGTGGATTAAAAGTTGGCTGTGATGAGCAGCACAAATTCAAGCTGGAAGATGGTCCCTAGTGATATACTCCAAGAGTTAATACTGGGGCCAATACTGTTTAATATCTTCATTAACCTGGATGATGGGAGAGGGTTCATCCTCAGCAAATTCTCTTATCATATAAAACTGAGAGGAGTAGTGGATAAAACAGGGTGTGTTACCATTCAGAGGGACCTCAACAGTCTGGAGAAATGGTGTGATGAGAATCTTTCAATGTTCAACAAAGGGAAGTACAAAGTCCTGCACTTGGGGAATGAACAACCAGTACAGGTTGGTAGCCCACTGTCTGGAGAGCAGCTTTGCAGAGAAAACCCAAGGTGTCCTGGTTGGCACTAAGTGGACCACGATCCAGCAGTGCTCCTGTGAGGCAAAGAAGGCAAGCAGCCTTCTGTGCTGCATTTGGCAGAGCTTTGCCAGCAAGTTAAGGAAGGTGTTTCCCTTCTACCCAGCCCCAGTGAGATACATCTGCTGGAGTGCTCCTTCCAGTCCTGGGCTCCCCAGTAAATGAGGGACAGAGATGTATTGGAAGGAGTCCAGTGAAGTGACCAAGAGATGATTAAGAACTTGGAGCATCTGTCATACAAGGAGAGGCTAGGAAAAGAGGAACAGTTCATCCTGGAGCAGAGAAAGCTCAGGAGGACTCAAGTCTAATGCACGCACCACCAGACTGTTCTCAGTGGTGTCCAGTAAGAAGACAAAAGCCAATAGGCACAAGTTAAAATACACAGAATTCCATTTAAAATTAAGATCAACCTTTAATTGTGAGGGTGGCCATACACTATAGCAAGTTGCCCAGAATACTTTTTGACTCCCCATCCTTATTTATTCAAAACCTGACTGGACAGGTCAGGTCCTAAGCAACCTGCTCTGGCTGATCCTGCTTTGAATATGGGGTTGTACTAGGTGATGCCTTCTGCCTCAACCATACTGTGATTCTGTATTTAAAATGTTTGATACTGGCAATCATTGTAAATTCACTTCTAAAATATTCTGTGAAAGCCTTTGAAGCTTTCAAATCATTAGATGTGTGATACTCATTATCAAGAAGTATGTTAGAGTAAGACAAAGTTAGAGTGAACATAAATTTGCTTAAAATTATCTTGTGAAATAAGATAACAATTAACTCTTCAGTGTAAATCTTATAGATTACTTAAATTAAAAGAAGTTAGAAATACTTAAAATAATATTTACACAAAAAAGTATCCTTTTAGATAGTACTAAAAAGATTAAATAGCCTTTAGTCAATATGAATATTAATAGAAGACAGAAAAAAAAAAGAAACTAAAGCAAAATATTAAACTAATATCCCAATTATAGTCAGGTTTGGGAAACTTGCCTTCCTACAAACCATCTGGATTTCAGCTCTCACCACATCATAACCTAAATAAGAGATGTCTAGAAGGTAGTGTAGATTGCAAAGAAAATGGTATGGACTTCTTAAAACACCCCATTTATTATCTCTTTCTTTCAACAATGAGAAAGCAGATATGGGCAGATGTTTCTTCCTAAGGGGCTAAAGGTAGGCCCCCTGTACCTGGGATGGTACAGTCCATCTAAATCCGTATCAGATGTATCTTGTTTACAATTCATGCTCTAGGAAGGAACTTTGCTTTTTGCCCTGTTGTATTATATTATTATTTAGCCTTATAATCTTTGTATGTTGACATATTTGATATGTGATAAGGGAAATAATCTACTCAATACTGTAGATTATGACATACTGTGTTAGATTTTGGGATACTGTGCAATATCTAACCTCAAAATGGTTTGTTTTTTCTTTATGGCACCAATACCCCTCCTGCACGCAAAACCCTCCCAAAACTTCAGAAACAGAACAAATGTTCTTTTCAAAACATTTTAAAAATTTTAATGTAAAATTCTGACTGATTTTAAGAACTACTTGTGAAATCATTCAACAAAACATATAAGTATAGATTTTACTTAAGTAGTTGGTTTATTCTTTATTATCTGTAGCCTATTTAATTTGTCAGAGAGTACATAAGCACATAAGCTCTTAGAGATAGAAATGTTTACAGGTTTAATTAGTTTAAAATTATATAATTAGCCACATTATCACAGTGAAATGAATCACAGAAATTACTGATGAAGAAAGCCTATTAGATTATTTTGCTAGTCTCCCTGCCAAATCAAGGACTTCCTTGACTTGCTCACAGCAGTGTTTTTAATGGAGGTTAAAATACATTATAAAAGGTGAACACATTTCAAGCTCTCAGGAAACCAATGAGTAGAGCTTCACAATCCTAAATCTGCAAGATCCTCTCAGATGTAAGGCCCTGACTTTGCAAATATTAATGCACTGAGTCAGTTTGTATTTACTGAATTAAGTAATTCACTAACATCAGCTGACGACAACCTATACCCATTAGATTTAGTGCTGCATGTAGTCCCTAAGAAACACTCTTTCCAGCTTTTCTAGAGAGTTTGATTTAGTTAAAACATTGAAATTTGAAAATAAAATGCAGTTATTCTATTGTAAATGGTGATACCTCTCTGATCTGAGTTAGACTAGTGTACTATCATGAGAGAAACAATTAAGAAAAAGCAATAGAAGAGGAATTATGCAAATTCTGTAATGAAATTTCATTAAGCGGTAGATATGATGTGCATCTAACGAGGTAAGGACCATTTTTATCTTAGCTACAGATAGGATTAAAATAGTCATCAGATGCTTTAACTGCTGTGCAATAAGCAGCCTCATATTTTGGGATCATCACAATCATAAGATTTGAACTGAGCATTCCGGGTTCATAGCTGAATCTGAAGAGAGGTGGCTGGAGTAAATCATAAATTGTGACTCTTGCTTAACCTTCTGGTGGCAGCGTAATGTGGATAGTGTGAAGTGGTATTCCAAAGAGAGCTCATTCCAAATATAGCTCAGAAAATACTGAATTCAAACAAAGTATTCAGTTCTTTAGGCTGGCTAAGAAAATTTGACTTCTCTACAGTTGCATCATCAACTATTAGACATAAATACAGCACTAGGCCCAGGAAATTCATTAAAAGTGATGCTTGTCAATAGAAGGTACTGTAACATCAAATTTTACTTGTTAAAACTTTCGTTTGGAAACAGATAGATTTCAAGGATAAGGAAGGTGTGAACATATTTGGAAATGAGGATAGTCTTTGCTTATTACTGTTCAAACTCATGCTACTCCTTGTAGAAAAGATCATGTGATATTTCTCAACAAAGTATTTTAGCAAAAAGAGTTGAAGAGATTTCCTCAGTATTTAGAAAGTGAAACTAACTCTAATTCTACTTGGTCTCTCTTTTGAACATGTAAAAGGTAGGCATCTCAGTGATATCAGTGTAGGCAAGTTGTAAAAATAAACAATTTTTTTTTTACAAAATAGTCTCTATTCTCCTTTAGTAGTGAAAACTATTAATTTTCACCACAACATGTAAGCTGTTATCTTTCCAATTTGTAAAACAGCACAGAAGACCTTTGCAGAGGAAGTTGAATTCAGAGATTTTCTGGTATGCTACTTGGGGAGAGATTTTATATGGTAGCTGGTGACACCATTAAAAGTCAACCTTCTGAAAATATCTTCCATCACTTCTATTATCAACCAATGGAGCTGGTAGAGCTATCTTCTTCTTCTGAGACCCATTTGTGTTTATGCTGCAGACGATAGAGCCTTCAGAATTACGTATTTAAATACATATCATTATCTGGATACTGCATGCCAATAGGCCTACTAATCAAGAAAGTGCCATATAGCATTGAATGTTTCCTTGTTTCACTGATTCTTTCTTGCCAGCTGTTTCTAGAACTTCTGTTATGTAATGCTGAGATGCAGCTAAGCAGGCATCATGTACAGTGACACCAGAGGGCAACCCTCTATTTTACCATCTCTTAAAATATTTCACTGAATCCACCCATCACATCAGTGGAGGTTCTGTGTTAACCAAAATCCTAGTAAATTAGTTCACTTGCAACATGCACATAACATGCAGGCCCTGCAATATTTTGTGATCTCACAACTATGAATAATCACAGAATCATCATGGTTGGAAAGGACCTCTGAGATCATTGAGTCCAACCATACACACACAAAAACCCACTATGATCTCAGCCACTAGTGCATGCCACTAGAACATGCCCTGAAGTGCCACTTCTACACGTTTCTTAAATACCTCCAGGGATGGTGACTCAACCAGCTCCCCAGGCAGGCCATTCCAGTGCCTGACCACTCTTTCAGTAAAGTAATTCTTCCTAATATCTAATCTAGACCTCCACTGCCGCAACTTCAGACCATTTCCTCTGGTACTTTCATTATTCACTTGGGAGAACAGGCCAATAATAAAGTAATCAGATTATTCTATATAATAATGAAGAGATGAATGTAAGCTATCTATTCCAAATGAAAAGGGAAGCATAACACAGAGCTAGCTGTATAACTTTATCTTAATACTACAGTGGAAGAAGGTACTCCCCAATCACCGATTCTAGCCAAGCAAGCTGAGAGTCTTGCTATTGTACAGACGTCTCTTAAAACATCTTACAAGGTTAATATACAATAAAAATAGCAGATGAATTATTCAAGGAACAAAAATCTGAAAAACGAAACCCCACTGATAGCCTGGGAAGAGAGGGTTTAAAATAGTAAGAAGAATATGTATTTTATGCAGTATAGAGCATTAGATAACTTTGAGTAACTCAGACTGTTCAAGAACATGGGAAAAAAGAACTCTAGTACTTGTTTAGCATTAATATTTTGACACACAATGGAAGCACAGCAAGGAAATAAAATGCTAACACACTGGCTATATCCTTTACTTACGTAAATACATATTTATGGATTTCTCAAGCCTCGCCCCCTTTCCCCCAAGTCACTCACTTGCTTAGGTTTACATAGGGAGTCCTGCTAGGAAACACCCAAAGGCATTGTACAAAATCAATACAAGAATAAATATGCTTAAATATTCATGAATACAAATGTTTAATAGCACATGGCCTCAGTTTAATCTGAAAAGCAGGCAGGAATTCTAAGGATTTACTCTTTTCTTATTGAAGAAAACACCAATTTCACAGTGAAGAGTTCATTAGAAATGCATTAGATTAGATGAATACAAAACTGTACAAATAACTACATGCTCTGTAAAAAGTCTGGCATAGTTATGCTCTATGGTGGCAGAGGAGCAGCTAGAAAAGAAGAAAGTTGTAGGGCTGCTGCATAAGCCTCACAGAAGCCCAGTAGTTTCAGTGGCTACGAAACCTTGTAACTTCAACTCACTTTCTGTGGGAAAGATGAAAAAGTACTATATTGTAACCTGTATAGTCCATAAATTACTCCTCCAGCCCCCAGTTCAGCAGAAGTTCTTACTTCAAATGCATTTGTGTTACGCAAATTTCTCTAGACACCACTTTTTTCCAAGTGTCCCTGATTCCCCTACTCGAGATTCTTTGCAAGTCACCCAACGACGTGATTTATCTGCAGAGTTATTCCAAGGAACGCTATTTTAACAGGCATGAATTATCTGAGGTGCAGGTGATGGATATGAAAATACATTCTCCATGAAATAAAGAACTGTTGAGGTCTCGTTTCCAACAGATTCACATTTCCTGAACAATTAACTATTTAACTGGGACAGCCTAACATTTTCTGCTGTTTCTACATGTACTTTCTAATCTCCTACAGAGCCAATATGAGTGCTATTTCCATTAGTGGCAGACTTACTTAGATGTTATGCAAAATATGTTGTTAGCATTTGGGCTAATAAAAGCTATTAGCAGTGAACTTGAGACTCTTTGAGTTGTGTTTACTCTGCTGGCATGCTACTTATCTTTATGAAAGTTTACTACAGTGTATTAAAAATGTTACTAGTAGATACAGAGGCACATTTCCAAGTATCTCCAAAACCTTGGTGCCTCTTACATAGAACCAGAGAACTTGGAGCCCATATGAGAAGAGAAGGGAAGGAAACTTAGTTATTTTGAAGTTGTATTGAAACAAAATGTCGATTTGGGGGTTTTTGTGGGATAGTTTTTGTAAATATTGAAGACTAATACAAATATTTAATTCATTATTTCAAATAAAAAATTAAAAAATACCATTTAATTACTAGTTTTGTAAACTGGAATTAAACAATGATTACCCTATAAAAGTAAAATATTTTTTATATATTTTCTAGTAAAAGTTTGAAAGTAAATTAAGAAGTAATATTACTTTATCTTCTGTATGTAGCAGAAATGGGAAAAGGCTATAAAAATTTTGCTTTAAGACCAGCTAATTCTTAGTCTTTACATGACAATAAGACATCATTGACAGGAGAGTCACTGACTTTATCTACTACATTATCTCAAAAATCTGACCTGCTGCCTGAGAATTAATCTGTGACAAACTAACTCTAGGACTCTTCCAACATTAAGTGAAATATTTCCAGAATTTGTCTGTATAAATGAAAACTTGGTATACAGAGGTGCACTCTTACAAACACAAAAGAATTGCATTACGAATTTTGGCTTTGGGTGAATTAAAGATAATTGTTTTTTTTCTTGTGGGAAAGAAAAGCATCCTTGCTACTGAGTTGTAGCACTACAACCACAGTGGAAAAGCTGTGCCTAAAGTTGAAATTGTTCTTTATTTTCACTTTTTTTCCCATTAGTATTACTTTCTAAATAAATCATTGCTTATATTTAAATTTTCTGTACTTCCTATCACAACCTAAAAACACATCCTTTTGGAAGACTACTTTGAATTATAAACACTCATCTATCCATCTATATTTAGACTCGTATCTGGTAAAACTTTTTTTTCTTGTCTTCATAGTCTATAAAGATTCTGGGAAAAGTGCATCAATGGAACTATACAAAAGGCTTATTTTTTGAATAATCACAAATATTTAAAAAATAGGCAATCATACCCTGCTGGACTACATAACCACAAGGGGGCAGAACAAACATTAATCACAGAAATCTAATTGTACTTTCTTTCAAGACATTTAAGTTGCATTCTCTAAGCACGGCATCAGATTTTGCTTCCAGCTGGATTAAAATAACTTTGTTGAAGAAATTTTTCCAAGCTGTTTTTACATCCTTATCTTTCATAATTACAACATATTTAAAAAAAAAAAAAAAATCTATTAGTTTCCAGAAACCTTGGAAACAACATTTTGGAACAAAGGATGATTAGAGAAAAAGGATTATGTTTTTTACCCTATATTTTTTCAAGTTGAAGCTTTTTATATTTAGATTTTTTTATTTAAAAAGACCAAATTATGAAAGCATTCTTAATTTAAGCCTGAAAGTTTTCTTTTAATTCTGAAGCTGACTTGGAAGGGATTTGTGACGATACTTTAATCCTGGAAGGGCAAGTAAAACATTAGAATAATTATAATGTGACATACTCATAGTTCAGGAGCAAACGTGGTCATTTCAGTGAATACAGCATGCATATGTTAAAGGAAATGAAACAATATTATTTACTTTTGATTTGGTGCATTACTCACTGACTTTATCATAAACACAAAGGCCAAGATATCTCGTACAGTACTGTGGTTTCTGTGTTCATATTCTGTAATATATAAGAAAACATATAGCACATACAGGAAAGCTGGCGTTTAAATCATGCCTAAGTAGGCTGTGAGTTTCAGTGATCACAGTTTTTTACCAATGAAATACAACACAGAAAAAAAGGGGGGAGAGGATGGACTAGAAATAATCACCATCTAACCTGCAGCAAGTTCTGTTTACATACAGAATTTGTTTTTAAGCATTTGGAGGTTATTTTCAACCAATTTATGGCTTACATTCATATTTCTCTGGTTGCCAAACAATTAAGTGGTAGCCAGACCGAGAAGTGTGCCACCTTCATTCTGGTTCCCAGGAAAATGGTATGCTGCAGGCTTCTGTGGAGTTTTAATGAGCTGAAGAGAACTGTGAGCATCTGACACATGGCTGGAGACCAATCTGTGTATGAACAAACACAAGCATAGGTACATGTGTATAAGTATATTAACACACATAAAAATATATCATGTTTCACATCTCTGTCCTGCTTCTGATGGAAATGAACTGCATACAAAACCACACATTATTATGGATCAGCTAATGGTCAGAATGAGAATAATGTTGCTGCTGCTAGACAGACAGGCTGCAAATTGCTCTGCTCAAAGGCAAAGAATGACTTTCCTTATCTTCATATTATGCAAGCTATGGCCTCAATTTCAGGGCATTCTGTGGCATTTTGAGAGGGCGCTGCTTTCCATACCAAGGTGGAATGAACTTGATCTCAAATTAC
>VXBJ01005176.1:645739-661299 GCA_013400055.1 Nycticryphes semicollaris
GGGGGAAGTGGGGAGGGGAGAGGGAGAAAAGAGGGAGAGAAAACATTGTATTTTATCAGTTTTCAGATGTGAAACAGTTGTTTCCGGGAGGAACGAAATAGCTGGTTCTTCATGTCCGAAATAAAGAAATTACAGCAAAAAGACACTAGACATCAGAAAAATCTTTATAAAGATTAAATAACAAAGCAGTGTTTTTTTCCCAGAAAAAGTGTAAAATCTCTATATCATTGAAGATTTTCTTGCAAAAAGATAGACTTCTGTTTTGTATCCAGAAAGGAAAGGGGTACAGTAGCAGGAAGAGACCCTTTCTTAGACCCCGTGTTTCCTCTGATCTAGACATGACCCTGTCTTAAGGTATAATTTATTTCCAAAAGTAAATCAAACCAGAACAAACCAAAAAGGAGCCTGTAGCCCTTTATGACTATTCAGACTGTTTTGTGTTTCTCATTTCTATTCTCATTTTCCTTACTGATACAAGGGAAATATAAGTGATCTAATTAGTGATGTAAGTAGTCCATGGAGCCAGGAAAACTGGCACCTCATTGCACAGCCAAAGCAACCTCTGAAAATGGGGCCAAGTAGGCCTTGCCAAAAACTGTGGGCTTGCATGTTGAATCAGAAAAAAACTAAAAGCATTCTTCAATAAGATCACATATGATCACAAATGTGGAGAATAAAATTTATTATTTTCTAGCACATATAGGAAAATAGTTCTCTAAGAAATATGTGAAAAGGCAGTGGCTGAAACAGAATGTTACACCTAAATGATTACCAAAGACAAAGTTTCTACAGAGTGAAAGAAAGATAATGAAAGCATAAGAAAATTTTGTGGAAGAAAGAACTACAAATGAAAATGAAAGCATGTATGATACAATTTTCCCGTGTAACATGACATCTGTACTTGGACCAAAGAAGCAATGTTGTCTCTTGAAAAAAAAATAGAATTACAAAGTTTGTGATAAAGTAAAACCTTGAGTAAACTTTGGTTAAATGGTTAAGACTCCTATCTGAGCTTTATCATAGTCCTTAGTGAATAAGTAATGCATCTTCATAGTTTCAGGGGGAAAGTTAACCAAACTGGGATACTATAGGAATTATCGCAGTATGCTTTGGTGAAAAAATTGTGATCATTTCCCAAGGAAACCTCATTGGAATAACGGCACAGTTTGAACTTCACTTTGGCTGTGCATTTATTAAAATGCTGCCTTATAGATTAATTTCAGTGAATTGTATGTAAACCTACTTCTTTAATAATCACCTTTCAGCTGACTAACAAAGCAGCATCTCTGCGTGTTTTGACATGAATGTTGTGCTATTTGTGAACTCAATAGTTTGAAAATGTAAAATATATTCAACCCATGGTCACGTTCTCCAAGCATAAAATGAAACTAGGAAAATAAGGACTGTACTGAAAGCATTTCAGGTTTGAAGCACTGTTTTGGTTGGACCAGTGTTAAAAGTTGTTTCCTAAGCCACGTGTTCTATACTTGCCTCCACTATTGTCCCTTCTCCAAAAGCCATGCTGCAGGGAGTTCATTCTCCCTTACTACTTGCTTTTTCAAACTCATCCTCAGAAGCCCGCTGATGCAGGATAATAAGCTCTTCTTCATCTAGCTAAACAGCAAGAAAAAGACATCTTTCTGTCTCCATGCTCTTGTGGGCTACAAAAAATATTTCCTCAAAGAGAGCAGGGACAGCCCATGAGCCCATCACTACAAGGAACATACTCTGGCTGTCAGAGAGGGGATGAGGGGCCTAGATGTGAGGACATCATGCATCTCCAGCAGCAGTGCTGTGCACGCAGTGCTGCACAACCTGGCCCTTAAGGATCCTCCTAAAGCTCCCACATTGCTTAGGGCCAAAGTGTCTTCAGCCAAACAGCAAAATCTAGTAGTATGCCAGATTAACCCCTGTTGTTTGTAAGTCAGCACTTTCTGGACACAATTGTTTGCCTAAATTGCAATTCAGAGTAATACAGTTTGGATGATCTGATAAAAATCCAGAGTGAATTTAGCAAGCAGAACATTTTTCATACCACAAAAAGTGAGTCAGATATTGACTTAATGGATTTAGAGAAGGCTTGGATGAGTCATTCCTCTCCCAGTTAATTGATATTGCTAGGACATCCTAAATGTATCCCTAAATAGCAAAATAATTTATAGAATGTGCTTTTCTGGCTCTTAATTGTGCAGCTGGATAACTGCATTTGAAAGCTCATCCAATTCTCTTGAAATCACTAGAAGGTTTTCCACTGACTCAGAGGAAGCTGAAGTAGCTTTTGAGGGACCATTGTCAAAGGCAAGAGGTGATTTGCCTGTATAAAAAACTTCAGGATCTTATTACTATAAATGTATCCTTAGAGTTTTTTCCAAATCTCCAAGGACAGAACAAACCCTCCTTTATTATCTTTCGACTTTTATAAAAAGAAGATAAATCTGCCGAATGATTTGTTGAGGTTTTTTTAAGGACTCTGACCTTTTCCAATAGTCTTAAAACATTTCACACATACAAACTGAGCACCACAAAGCAGTTGACAGTTTAACAGTTTGGATAAGAGCTCCTTTGGGTCCTAAGACTTACATGGTATTGTCTGCTTTTGATGCATGTCTTCAAAAGTGCATATGTTACAAACATTTACTATAACCTTTGTTGTGATGGTCTTGTGTTTCTTTTCTCTCACGTTTAAACTTTTTTGACTACTGACACTCTAGCAATGTGTGCTACACTTGGACTGAAATATATAAATGAAATTGTCAAAATTCCCAGAACTGGCATGCAGTATTCACTAACCTAATTCCCTGGGAAATCAAGAGCAACATCTTTTCTAGTGCAATTTAAGACACACACTCTGAATGGCACTAATAATAAAATATATTAAAATATATTCTATTGGGAACACAGAAGAATAAACATATTCAGCTACTGGAAGAAAAATACAAAACTACTGAGAAAACAAGTTAATTAACATTATCTTGTGTAGAGAAACTAAAATACTGGTTGATACCTTATTCTGTGAAACAATATCAGTTTTGAAAAGACATGCAAAAGAAATAATCCAAAGAGAGAAGGCCCTTTGTATTTATTTTAATATCAACTCTGGCCTTTGTTATGGCAGTCAGTTGAGCTAAAAAGATAAGAAGAAAAAGTAGATATTATTTGCTTTCTTTTTAATGTTTAGCATTTGAGCTATTTTTTTAAGCTGAAGGTCACTAGATTTGAGTTCTGATAAACTGCCAAAGGAGGCAGATTCCAGAGGCAGTCGTCTGAATGGCAACCTCAAACTGAGACACAGACATGAGTTTTCTTCCAGCTTATCTCAGCTGCAGTAACAGGGTTGTGGTCTATCCAGAGCTTTAAAGGTCACAAAAATACCTTGAATTGTATTAAGAATGTCAACACAAAGATTTGCCTCAGGGTAAAATATTTAATTGTCTGCGTAATGAGAAGTCATCCATCATTCTGCTGGTAAAAGAGTTTACAGTGTGAAAGTTACAAACAGTTGATTGATTTTCAGTAGGAAAATGTTTGGAAGACATAATCACAGGGTCCATTCTCAGATGATGTCAAGTGATCACTACTCTAAGAGAGTGCAGCAGCAGCAATATTTACAGTTGTATCCCTTGGTTCTCAAGAGGGAATAAACCAAAAAAGCAGCCAAGACAGTAGGGTAATGGAGTACTTTGGGAACTCCTTGCTCTCCAGCTCATGACAGAACTTGTCAGAACTATCTGTCTTACCAAATCAGACCAAGGAAGCATACAGACTCAGATTTACTTACATATCACCTTCACTGAAGTAAGCAAAGACGCCAAGTAACTTTTTTCACACAAGAGCTTCAATAAGTATTGTTTTGCTGACTTACAAAATGAGGAACTGAAATTTAGAAGATACGTGGTTACCTAGCTCTGATACAAGTCTATTCTGCCCTACAGAAATTTGGGTTGTCTGTAAACAGCCAAAATTTTACAGTCTTTTTTATTCAAGAATCTATTAACCACTCAACATGCCTGTTCAGTCTGTATGACAGTCTGTATCCAATATGAAATTAAGAGAGTGAGAACTTAGTACATGTGCTTTTTTGTTCCTTGATTTAGCTCTACCAAAACAACACAAGCTCTTCACAGAGATCTCCAGCACCATTCAAGGTAGGTGACTCAATTATAGTAGATACTAAGTCACCACAGAAAGTTAAGAAGCCAAAAAAGAAAAGAAGAGCAGAAGAGAAATTACAATAATTGCTTAATATCGTCGTGCTACACCATCTAAGATGACAGCATAGTCACAAAATTTCTTTTTACAATAAATTAGTAAGCAGAGCAATCACATGAGATTTAGGTGAATGAGTACATAATGATGTACCGATAGTAAACACTGAGTAGCCAAATGACAGCTCAGTGCCTCTTCCCTCTCAGCTACGCTCACCTTAGACTGACAGTTCTGAAATCATTACACTGTTTAGAAGTGATTTGTGAAGAGAAAGTGTGTTTGCATTGATACTAAATGTTCATCGTGAACAGTTCTTCCAAATTATTGTTCACATCACGTCATGGTACCGTCCACTAGAAACTTAACTCAAAATACTTTGAACCTTATTGCAAAGCAGGAGTGAACTGTATTAATTGCATGCTTGTTTGTAAAACACAAGGCCTGTTCTCAGCTGTTGCCTTGTCCGTTATTTAAGTAGAATTAAAAATGTGCTAAAACTTTCTGTGAATGTTTTTAAAAGTGGTATGTTCCCAAAAGCTTTAACATTGAATATTAATTTCCTATATTTTATTCCTATTGAGAAGGTTTTCTTGACATCTCAAGCCAAGTCTGTCTGAAAAAAATAAGTACATCTCTATTTTTATACGAGCACAAAGCAGTAAAATAATATATTATTTGTTGTTATTAATAAGGTTCTGAGCTAGTAAACCACATGTATTTCCTTTGTTAACTCCATTGTTAAAATTGCCTCACCACCCTCAAACAAAACCTGTCATTTCAATGCTTTACACAGTTCATTTCAATAAGTATATTCCAGGCCCTTTGTGAAACCTCACTTCCCACTCATGCCACTCTAGACTTGTTAGAAAGCTGAGCCTTAAAAATGTCAAATATACAAATGTCCAATTACGCAAGGGAATGTTGATCCAGAATAAACTTAATGTCACAAGCTGTACAGCCTGGTTTGATTCAACAATTAAATCTACATAAAATGTTGGACTCACTTGGTGTTTACAAAAGGGGACCATTGCAAAATAACAGTAAAACAATGTGTTTTGAGGAAGACCATAACTTCATTGATGGCTTATTTTGGTAAACTTGAACATTAAATTCAGTCATGTTGCTTCAAAATTTTCAATTATTCTTTCTGTCTTGGAATAGGAAGCAAAAATGATAGGTTTTTTTTTTTTTCTGTTGACAAATTGAAACCAAAAACCCCAATAATAAAGTCTTGCCCCATAAACCCTAAAAAGGGGAAAAATGAGAATAAAATAAACAGATCTTCATAGGAGATGTATATTACTCTTTGCACAATCATTAAATTAATTTAGAATTTCTCTCATGAATAAAATGCTACTTCCAACTGCATGCTTTTCCAAAACATGCCAGTTATTAATGGCTTTAATTATATTATGTGAACCTCTCAGGTATCAAACATGTTTGACTTCTCAATTCTCAAAATTCAGCTGCATGGTGGCAAAGATTTTATCTAGAGATGAAAGAAAATTAAAGAGGTAGAGAGAATACGTGTACATATATAAAATGTTTTTTCACTCTCTCATGTGCTAAAGCTAACCAATTTATTGCTAACACTTAAAACAAATTAAAATTATGACATAATGTAGAAGGCTTTATTATGTCATGGGTTTTTTTACCCAAAACTTAGTGTACCACTGAAGCAACAGCAAAATTACTGAAAATATAATCTACTTGAAAAATAAATACAGGTATTTACATCTTGTGAAACTTTATAAGTGTTAAGGTAATTTTAAATGCCGTAAGCTGCTCTATAGCAATCTAAGTAATGATTTATTCTTCATGTATTCTAAGAGCAAAACTGTTATTTAAAAGTATTTTATTTTCTTCAACCTTCTTGAAAAAGTAAAAAAAAATTAAAAAGTTGTAAAACTGAAGTTTTAAGAAGAACAACAAAATAAATTACATATCTTTAAAAAAATAAGGCTTTTTTAATATTTGTAATTGTAAGAATACCTTGTTAATCCATTATGGAGAAAATTCTTTTTGTATATGATGGAGTTTAACTAAGTCTCTTCTGACCAATAAATTAGATTATAATTTTTGCATCTTTGTACCAATTTCTGAACAGTCCTATTTCACCTTACTTGTATTTATCAGCAATTGATAGTATACTTTAAAATTTGTTTCAAAGTAATATGTAAGTTATGATGATATTCATGAAAACAAAGTCATATTAATGGTTCAGAATAAACTTTTCTGTAAGTTCTGTTTTGGCTGTCTGCTCCTTTCCCGGAGACCTGTATAAACCCTCACAGCATAGCTTTCTCTCAACTTTACAGCTACACATACATTCCCTCATGTACTTATAGCTTCTCCTAGGCCTTCAATTTGTTTTCTGTCTTCTAGTTGTCAGTTAAATGAATCAATAGAAATGACGATGATTTCTCCTCTCCAAAGCTCTAATTCTACTGTCCAAATTTTATTATGTTCTGGTTCGTTTTCAGAGACATTCAATACAATTGTGTAAAAGTTAGACTCATATATTAATGGCTATGCAATGAATGCATATCACAATACAACTCTGAGTATAAATCCTCTTGTGTAACTGTATTTGACAGCATAGTGCAGCTGATTAACATTGTCATTACCCGCACATTACTACTTTTTATCTGAAGCCTGCAGATGGTTGCTTTCCTCACACATAACTGTTTTCTAACATGACAAGAGCTTTAATAGAATAATTTTATAGGTGTCAAAGTTGAACCCATGGCCCTCCACAAAGAATTGTTGCACAAGACTATTTGCACCAAAGAAGGAAAACATTTCTTAAATGCTAGGTCATAACACCTGTTACTAGGTGTCCTCAGTCTTTGCAATGGCTCTTTACATTTGTCAGTGATGCTACAAGTCTTAACCCAAGGTAGCAGTTAATTTCTAAGTGGGAAGAATAGAAACCGAAGATGAAGCTGGCATGATGCAATAATAGTATTTTATTAGGCAAATCAATCTATTTATTGAATAGAACAATTTACAGAGCTCGGATACATTGTCAGTGTTTTGACTTGTTGGCTTGCTTTATTTATAGTACTGTACTGGCTGCTGCAGTCACACTGTTAGGTCTCTAGTTATTCTATGTAATACTTCTTAATGCTGTTTTAACTCTACTGTGGCAGTTCATACTGCTTAATTTTCATTAAAAACTATTACCTTCAGAGAAGACTAAATTACTGCTAGTTTATCACCAATAAATTCATCTCCCCTTACCAATTTAAGTATTCAGAATTTAAGCAAATTATCTAAATTACAATATTATCAAATGAAATCTGATTTCAAGCTCAGAATTGGGAATGTTTCTTACTCTCCTCTACCATTATTACTAATTTAACCTTAATATCTTAAACAGAAAAACATAACACGAAAGAGTAAGGCCTTATGGATACAGAGAAGGAATGAGAACCTACTTGTAATATTCAAAATGAATGTCCATAGCTGAAATCATAAATATTCTGCTTGATAAATTCAAACTATAGATTTCTCCCATATATTTTCCATTGTTGTTACTTCTAACCTGAGGGACATGGGAACACTTACCAGTTGCTGAGTCCAGACACATACTGAGGTGTTTCCTTACTGCATCCCATCGGAGGACCACACTCCATCCTCGTTTTCCTCCCTTTTTTTTTTTTTTTCAATAGGGAACAAACTGCAGACTGCAGCAAGGATGGACTTGTGATGCACCCTCTGGAAGCAAGACTGCTGGGTGCATTACAGAACACATCTACCTCACACCTTTTTTGGGCCGAAAGTCAAGTGCTTGTCCAGGTGAAGCTGCAAAATTTCTGTTAACTTAAGTAGTGATACATACGCGTTTTTTTTTTGTTGTTGTTGTTGTTGTTTTTGTCTCAGGTTTATGTTATACTGCTAGCAGTATATAAGCATGTATGTACCCTTACTTGGTTAGTACCACACCGAAGAACATATGATCCTCAACAAAGAGATGAGGCATAGTCACTTGCTAGTGAGACTTGTGGTAGCTACTACTTCTATTTAGAAAATGCTCAAACACAAAAAGGAAGCCTACAGAAGGTGGAAGCAAGGACAGGTACCCTGAGAGGACAAATTGTCTGAGCAGCCAGATATCAGGTTATGAAAGCTAAAGTCCAGAAAGAGTTAAATCTGGCCAGGAACATCAAGAGCAACAACAAAAGCTTCTACAGGTATGTCAGTGATAAAAGGAAGTCTAGGGAAAATGTGGGCTCTCTCCAGAAGGAAAGAGGAGACCTGATCACATGGGATATGGACAAAGCTGAAGTACACAATGACTTTTTTGCATTGGTCTTCACCAGCAAGGGCTCTAGCAAGGGCACTGGCCAAGTGGCAGAAGGCAAGGGCAGGCAAAAGCAGATCTTAGAGACAATCTGAAGGTGCCCAAGTCCACAGGACCTGATGAGATGCATCTGTGCGTTCTGAGGGAACTGGCAGGTGAAGTTGCCAAGCCACTGTCCATCACATTTGAGAAGTTGTGGCAGTCTGGTGAAGTTACCACTGACTGGAAAAGGGGAAACATAACCCTCATTTTTAAAAAGGGAAGAATGAGGGAACTACAGGCTGGTCAGTCTCACCTCTGTTCCTGGTAAGATCATGGAGCAGATCCTCCTGGAAACCATGCTAAGGCACATGGAAAATGTGAAGGTGATTCGTGATAGCCAACATGGCTTCATCAAGGGCAAATTGTGCCTGAAAAGAACTGGTGGCCTTTTACAATGGCATGATAACATTGTTGGATAAGGGAAGAATAACTGACATCGTCTACCTGGACATTTGACACTGTCCTGCATGACATCTTTATCTCTAAATTGGAGAGACATAAATTTGATGGATGAAAGACTTGGTGGATAAGGAAATGGCTGGATGGTCTTGCTCAAAGAGTTGCAATCAACAGCTCAATGTCCAAGTGAAGACCACTGACAATTGTCATTCCTTGAGGTAATGCTATTTAACTGGTGCTATTTAGCATCTTTGTCAGTAATATGGACAGTTGGATGGAGTGCACACTCAGCAAGTTTGCCAATGACACCAAGCTGCGTGGAGCGGTTGACATCCTGGAGGGAAGTAATGCCATCCAAAGGGACCTGGACACACTTGAGAAGTGAGCCTGTGTGAACCTGATGAAGTTTAACAAGGCCTAGTGCAAAGTCCTGCACATAGGTCAGGGGCATCCCAAGCACAAATACAGTCTGGACAGAAAATGGATTGAGAGCAGCCCTAAGAAGAAGGACTTGAGGATGTTGATGGAAGAGAAGCTCAATGTAAGTCATCAATGTGTGTTCACAGCCCAGAAAGCCAACCACATCCTGGGCTGCATCAAAAGGAGGGTGGCCAACAGGCCAAGGAAGGTGATACTCTTCCTCTACTCTGCTCTGGTGAGACCCCACCTGGAATACTGCCTCCAGCTCTGGAGCTCCTAACATAAGAACATAGATCTGTTGGAGTGAGTCCAGATGAGGGCCACGAAGATGATCAGCAGGCTGGAACACCTCTCCTGCAAAGACAGGCTGAGAGTTAAGTTGCCCAACCTGGAGAAGAGAGGACTCTGGGGACATCTTACAGTAGCATTCCAGTAGCATTCTAGTACTTAAAGGGGCCTAGAGGAAAGATGGGGAGGGACTCTTTGTCTGAAAGTATTAGTACAAGGGGTAATGGTTTTAAACTGAGAGAGGGTAGATTTAAGTCCCTTCCAACCCAAACCATTCCATCATTCTACGATCTGCACTGGCACACCCTAACCCAGGCAGTCTTGAAGCTGCAGAGCTCCCAGAGAAAGCTTGGAAAAGCAAACCCAGTTCTTTTCCCTGAGAGGTAGAAAGTGGTCAGAGATAGATTAAGAAACAGCTGAGGATCAACTCCCTCTGTAAAAAAAGAAAGGTTTTCAGACACTGTGTCTCCCAGAGCATCTCCCAGAAGCAGGACTAGATCCATTGCTGTTCCTGAAGAAGATGATGACAACAGCTTTCCTGTGAAGCTGCAGTGGAGCATCCATTTTCCTGAGGCTTACTGTAGGCATTATTAAACAGCTCTGTCCTCTGAGAAGAGGGAATGTAACACAAGGCAGAGCGATTTTGCCTTTCTGGCTAATCTTAGGGACACTTTTTGATGATGTTGCAGCCATGGACTTTATGAAAGTCTTATCAGAAAAACAGAAGACAGAGCTCCATCACTCAACTAAGAGCTCACAAAAGTATTCCTCTGGATGTTTTGTCTCACATTTGCCGCGGCCCGAGGAGTGAAGGGAGATGAACAACACACCAATATGATGTGGAATCAAGCTCCGTTTATTTCTAGCTCTGCCTCTGCTTATATTCCCTTGCTAAGCCCAGTACACACACCCCGTGAAAAGCATGCACAATACAATTGGTTAACACCAGTTCCCACGCGCCTTCCACGCGTCCATGCTTGCTGCTCATTGGGCGCCGCGGTGGCTCACAACATCGTCCTTGACTGCCTGCAACATCCTGCTTGCTGTGTCCAAATTCCTCAAAACTTGTTTTTCTCTTATCTTGCTTTCTTGTTTTGCAGGGCCAAGGACAGGGCTCCCTTGTTACTTTCTTGCCTGTAGTTTCTCAGAGCTTCTCATAAACATTCAACATGCCTAAAGCCCCAGCACACATTTTAAACAATCAATTCAAAATTAAGACATTTTCTCAAGATTCAAAAGATGACTCCTAGTCAAAGCCATAATTTCAGCTTGCTCCTCAAACTATTTTCCTTCTCTATATCCACCACATCTTATTCACATTCAGTTTGAGCTTCCTGGGTTTCATCCAGGCACCAATTTATCTCAAATATTAGGACAGCTGGGGCACAGCAGGGAAGAAAATAAGAGACAGGGCTGGCTGTGTTACGAGCTGAATTTTGTTCTTGCTCTTCAGACTGACTTGCATAATCCTGGGCATGTCACAACCTTTCTGTATTTCAGTTATATGCTTTCAACCAGGTATGATTACAAACCTTTCAGGTGTTTTGTGGTGGTGGATTTTACACTAAAATATGTGGCTGAGAACAAATCTAAGGGTGCAAATCACTCACTATATAAACAAATTATTCAGCACTAACAACTTTCTAAACTAAGCCTCAAAATGTGTTTATAAAATCAAATGCTGGACCAAGAATCTAAGTATCACTGCAAGGTTAATGACTTATCTTTTTGTTGACTACTGCGTGTCAGGATATTATCGTGTTCAGTATAACCAGTATGTAAGGTGTTGGTATGGCTATGCACTTTGGACACAGATGCACAAAACAGCTATAGTCTGAAGTGAAAAATCCTAAAAGAAATTCATCATTAGAATGACAGCTTTCTGGCCAATATATTAGATGAAACATGCATTTCCTCAGGTACACTCTAGAGATTGCATTTAGGGAATTAAATGCATAACTCCTGCTATTTTTGGATTTTTAAAAAAAAAATCCAACAAACAAGCTGCAAGTGTAAATCAATTCAGGGAATACTGAAAACTCATCTTGGCTTGTTTCGTTCCTGCCTGAGTTATTGAAACATAATGGATAAGCACTGCTAACTACCCCATTATCATCAGAGAGCTATGTGAATTTAGGAGGAAAGATTCCAATAAATGGGATTTTTTCCTATCTGTAAACACACAAACAAACATCCCACAACCTCTGACTCCCCTTCACCCTCACCCCTTGCTTTTTTTAAAATTATTTTTCATCTTTTTCCTTCCTTTTCTGTCTTCTTATTCTGTCTTATAAGGAAAGAAAATAAAATTTTCTTTTGAAATGAAATGACAATGAAAAAAAGTACAGAACATAGAAGACCTAACTGTTATCTTAGAGTTGTCTTTTTTTCTCATGGTTTAATTTTGGAAACTCATTATCAGTGTATATTATAGTTTAGCACCTATTGTCTTTGCACATTTTCTTCCTTTGAAAAGCAAGTAATCACATGCTAACTGCCACAAAACTTTGACTAGTATCCACTGTTCCTGGTTTCTCCAGGCTTACACTCTTATTCATCAAATTGATATACTTAAGTGCCTAGTCTTCCCTGAGGGGGAAAAAAATGAAGAAGAGACCATAAAGGGATATATGTGAAACCAAAGAGAGAGAGAGATGAAGTGCGGAGACAGGTGAAAAAAGTCACTGTCAGTAAAGAAAAATTAGAAACACAACAGCAGGAAGATGGCTTTATATCTCCTGTAAATCTGTTCAAAAACACCAGAGAGGGGGTAGGCAGTGAAGAGTAAAAGAAGGGGTGAAGGACACTTACAGACAATTTTAAGGAGAGGTGCAACAATATTACAGCTGAGTAGTACTGTGTTCTTACATGACTGAAGCAGGTTACAAGAGTTAGGACTCTACCTGTGTGTAACTAGCATAGGGGCTGACTCCCGCATTTGCAACAGCTTTGGGAATAACTGTCTAAAGTGACTGCATCTTCTTCTGTGTTCAGGGAACATGCAATGCAAGAAGATATCTTGTGCTATTCATACAGCTCTGTGTCAGAAGTGAATGCGTCTATATTTATATATGCACATGTTCTCACTCGTTCTCTTGCTGTGTTCCCGATCCCCACCTAAATATTCACAATGTATATTTTCTTTCTTAAATTAAATTTGGGGTTGCAGATCATTTGAATTAAAATATAAGCAAACAAATATGAAGAATACAAGACTAAGAAAAAAAAATTGATCAGCTTGCCATTCTTTTTTTAAGAGGGTGTGCTGATCCCATACCATAAGCAATGCTTTGGCACATATGATACACAATTAGCTTTTTACAAGAGCAGAAAAATACCGGTTTGACACTGTTAAGGAGCCACTCTGGTTAAAGGCAATCAGCCATCTATCAGCTTGAAGCACACAGATGTTAGGATCAAAGAACCAAGTAGACATCAATATCTGAACTAATCACCTTAAGGCTGCCTTTATAATCAGCAAAATGAAGGAAGCACTCTTACACTGTGATACAATATCTATTGTGTCCCAGAAGTGCTTATTTACTCCATGGACATAAATACAGCAAGGGCAACTATCTTCAGAGACAGATGTTTGTAATTTTATTTAGGTCAAGTGAGTTGTATCCCATCTAGAGAGCCACTGGAAAACACAGAAATATATTTCTTATGCACTCGGATATTTTGATGTCTCTTGCAATTAATGCTGCTGAGCTGTAAGTAAATGGTGTGTTAAATATATGCAATGAACTATGCATCTTTAATTCTTCATGCCAATAGCTGTGAAGTCTGACCTAAGACAAATCTTCTATGAAAAACACTATGCCCAAATACTGCACTGGCCACTGAAATATGTCACTGAAACTGTTGCAATTATGTATTTCTTATCACATCTATTTCATGGCCCAGGGATTTGATTTTGTTGTTTTTCTCATTAAATCATGTTGGATTTATTTGCATATTTATCACATTAATTTCTTTGTTCTATGCCTGGTGGTGAAAATATTTGGTGAAGAACACATGGAAATATCCTGATATTAAGGAATTCAAGCAAACTAGCTTAGCCATATAACAATATAATTGCTATTTAACAGAACAGATGAACAAATGATCAGTTTTGTATATAACCATATAAGAGAAAAAGTCTGAACATCACTAAATAGTTACAGTAGGTTCAATGGCCATCACTGGGGCTTTTGGGTTCCCTTTATTCAGGGATGACTGAAGAGGTCAGGTAGACTATAACTGCTAAAAGAAGAATGCTCTGATAGAGAAAGCTAGAAGGACTAGGACAATGATAAAGAGAATCACAATCTAAGAGGCAATAACACTTTGAAAGCAGAGTAAGTCCTCCTAAACTTGATACCTGTTTGGCAGGCAGTAGGTTAGCTTCTCCCAAGCAGTAAGTTGGATGTCTTGAATAGAATGAAGCCTCCTATGATTCATGTAGCTACCATATATTCTTACTATATATCATACCATGTATTGTTCATATACCTAAACTGAGGTGGCTTCACCATCAGTGCAGATTTGGAAATGTCTGAGAAAGATTTTAGTTCCTGGCTCAACCACATGTCTCCGTGACTTTCATAAAAAATTCTGTCTGTAAAACGGAAGGAGCGTATTCCATCTTTCCAACAAATAGGGACAGTAAATCAACCAATGACTTAACTGCTCAATCAGTAACAAACTGACAAATGCTCAGACAGGTTGAACAACCGTTAGCTAAATAGAGTCAAAGATCTGTAGTGTACACAAATACACTACTGGACAAAAAATAGTAGATAATGATAGCTATTGTCATAGGTGCATGTGTGACAAGGGATACCCTCCCGCCTTCCTACCCGCCAAGTATCTGGTTTATTAAACTTATGTACATAATTGACAGTACATAACAAAAAAACAGAAAATGGCCAATATGATGCTCAGTAATGAGTTAGGCCTGAAGTTTAAAAATAAGTTGATTTTTGATACAAATACAAATGAATGTAAAATGTTCCACAGCAAGCAGTTCCCACCCAGGGGATCCCAGAGGATGTAAACATACAACTTCTACAATAACAAAGTGTTTGCCTTGCACCTAAAAAAAAAAAAAGTCATAGATTTTATGAAATGCCTTATTGGAAGACATTCCCGGGGTAGAAATGGTGGGGAAATGTAGAAGCAGTGTCAAATGTAGTAAGTTAATAAAAAGCAAATAAGTTCTATATGGATTAAACAAAGCCTAATGTATTATTCATAAAGAAGATCTTTCACACAGAAAGTTTAATTCATCATCCAGTTTACTATATTTTACAGCATCAATTAGAAAAAAGGGATTCCTTTCCTCTCCAAAGTTAGCAATACAGCTTCACAGTAAAAGAAAATCTATTATGGCATTTAAATGAGAGACGCATAAAAGTAAATCAGCAAGACTGAAAAAAATCAGGATGTGAGAAAGAAAAAGCAATTTCTTCATTATGAAAACTCATTCAGTTTCCAATGGTTACGTGATGGCAGGCCTATTTTTCTAGTTTAGCCTCGTTTAACCTAACCTACGGTTGTGGGAAGGAGAAATGGGGCAGGAAGTTGTTGGTCCCCACCAGTCTCTTCTCTTTCCAGTGAAGTACCAGTTAAATTGTTATCTGTGGGTGGGTGTGAGGAACAGATAAGAAAAAACACCAAAAAGGAGAATTAAAAAACATATAATGAAATTATTCTTCAATCCCTTTTCATATTAACCAATACTAAGGTTAATATATACCTGGGCTCTCTGCCTAGCCTAGACAGATCTACCTAGGCTGTATTTGGATTTTGAGTGTTATTAATAGGCATTTTTAATTGTTTCTACCTTGAGAAAAGGAAACAATTTTCTAAGATATAAATATAGAGGTATCCTTTCAGTCATTGCCACAGAGACCAG
>VXBJ01005177.1:8627-27481 GCA_013400055.1 Nycticryphes semicollaris
GCCCAGACATGGGTTCCTTATTAATGGAATTCATGGCAATGATATTCTACTCTATAAACAGTTAATGAACCTCAACCACCACAGCCATAGGTTACTTGTTCATGACTTTTCCATGGAGCTACTGAAGAATGGTAGGTGCAGCTTTCTTCTGACATTGTCATTCATTCCTTTAATGAGGCATGGGGGCACAGTAAGAATACTCTCTCTTTTTCATATAAGGCCCTGTTATATATCAGAAGGCNATCAATATAAAGAGGGACATGAATTCAATCCTGCCACTCAGCTTGCAGTTCAGCCCTCAGAAGCTGAGGAAAGAAAAACCTCTTTTCTGTCTAACATGAACCTTCAGAAACATCATATCCTCACCTTAAATTCCTCAGCCTTCCCAAGTGCTGAATTTTTACCCTCTTCCAATGATCACAGAATCATAGAATGGTTTGGGTTGGAAGGGACCTTAAAGATCATGGATTTCCAAACCCCCCTGCCATGGGCAGGGACACTTCCCACTAGACCAGGTTGCTCAAAGCCTTCCAATTGCTTGGCTTTTCTCTGTTCCCGTCCTCAATGATGATTGAGCCACCTCCAGTCCAGGATGGACTGACAGTCTTCTGATTGTCACTGGTCATAGCCACAAAGCCAGATGTCTTGTGTCCTCCTGACACAGAAAAGTGTTGCCCTATAAAAGTCTCACCCTATATATGGTCCCTGTTAAAATGAGTTGGCATGAGGAGGGGAGAAGAAACAGGCCTTTTTCAGACCAAAAGAGACCCCTTTGTGAAGGGAGTCATTCCTTACTCAGGTCAGGCTGGAATCTTTGACTCAATAGTAATATGTTGTTAGATTAATGAACAGCAATGTCTTGCCAAGCTCACCTTCTCCAAGCTTGCTGTGACCAGGGCATATGGGGAGGGGAGATGGAATAAGGATGATGGAAACAAAATGAAATGTTGTGAGATATTTTGCAGGAGTCAGATGTATTTGCTCTTTCAATTTTTTTTTGTCTCTCTCTTATGTTTCTTCCCCTCACCCTCTGCATAGGAATGAAGCTGATGTACATGCATGACAACTCGGAAAACCTCACTGACAGCTTTAAAATCCAGCTATCAGATGGCAAACACAAAGTCCTCAGAACCATTTCAGTAAAGGTCATTCCAGTTAATGATGAGAAACCAGTGCTGAGCAAGTAAGCTACATGTTCCCATCTCTGACAGAGAGATGGGTTCAGACAAAATGATCCAGAAGTGATGAAACAAGCAAATAGGTGACTGATGGCCTAACTAGTCATAGACTAATGTCAATACAGATGTGTCCAAGTGGGTCCATCAGCCTGTTTAACAACAACTTTTTTAGTGAAAGCAGAGCATGCTTTAATGCTGCTCAATATTAAAAGAATAGAGAAGAAGTGGGGGAACATGCTTGTTTTGCTTTCACAACTTACTTGATGTTTGGCAGAGAACCCTGATCTTTACACACCTGTGCTGGACAATTTCTACCATGGTACTGACTGCAGTCACTTTGCTTTCCCCTTCACTGGAGCAACTGCCTGTCTAAAACACCTCTCTGAAAGCAGCTCCGAATTTTGGCATAAGAGAATCCGCAAGGTCGATGCCTCCGTGGCTCACAGGAGAAAGCCTTTCAGCTTAATGATTCTTTTCTATTAAAAAAACTCTATTGCTCAGCCATAATTCAACTTTTGAAAAGGCACACTCAACTTTTCTTACAGTCCAAAGCTAGGACTTATAAATGAATTGGATGTAGTCAGAAATGGCCATTTGCAGACAGGCAGCTGGCTGCCAGAGAGCCAGACCCCCTGGTCATTTTAACACGGAGCTTGTCCCTTGAGATCCTCATTTTTTAGCAGATGACCTGCCTCAGAGCATCAGGACCTCTGTCCTCTTGGCTGCTTCCCAGCTCCAGGCAGGCAGATGGGGAGCTGGGGGCCCGAAGGCTTTGGAGGTATAGCTCCGAACCTCTAAAATTTGTATTTCAGAAATGACTCACAGCCTGTTAAGCAGGCTGCCACTAAAGTAGGAATTGCTGATCCCTCAGGATATTTGGCCTGCCTTCAGATCAGGCCTACATTTCCCATCACAGAGAATTTTGAATGTTTCATTTATCATGTAGAGCTTCCTGCATTAAAAAATTATAGCTTTATAGTTGAAAGATTATCAAGGATCACATAATGCTAACCAGAAAAAAGTCCATTTCTAGTTGGAATAAAGGGTATAGTTTATGTATTCATAGCATACTGATAAATACTGATACCATACTGTACTGATGCTTACTGATAATTGCTTATTTGTTCTGCACATAGTAAAGATTGCTATGTCATTTTCCACTCTTTCTCTCTGAAGGAGGGTGATTTTGTGGAAGAATTTTTTACCTTTGCCCAACTGGTTCCAAAAGCTGTTGCTGCCTTGCCTGGTGATGTTAGATCTCATCATTTGCCATTCTTGTGGTGAAGAGTAGCATATAGTGAGCCATCTACTTGCAAAATAGCTATTTCATTACAAGAAGTTAGTGCTTCTTGACTGTTACTATTCCACTGAGAAGCAGTATGCTGCCAGCAGTTAACCAATGGTGCTTTAAGGAAACATGGTCAGTTTGAGATTGAAGTGGCTTAGCTGCCACATTCGGTGACCACATCTTCGCTGTGGGGTAGGAGCTCCCTTACGCCACTGCAGTGTTTTACAGGTGGACACCTGACAACACCTGTAAGCTTTTTCTCACATTTTAATCTGAGGGCACCTTTCCATCCCAGGGAGTTTCAGTTCTCATCTCCATTAGCTATGGTCAACAGACTGAAGAATCTGGGATGGGATTTTTTGGCTGGCAAACAGTGGCTCTTATTCACAATGACTGCCAAAACCTCAATCTGTCACCTCTTGGATTGCATCCTGTAGCAAGGAGTGCCCTTGGGGAATGTAAGGCCCGCACACATTCCCCTTGAAAGCTTCTTCTCAAGGTAAGATGTGTGGGTGCTAGAAGGACTTAAGTAGCTAACTACTGCACATTAAAATGAGCTGGAATTAGACAGCATTCGGGGTTTAGCTAGATATGTTTGTCTTCGTTTATCTCTTTGAATCTTCTCTTTCTATCTCATACAGTCTTTGGGTCAGACACCCGGTCTTTCTGTTTGCATATTCCCAGCATAATTATTGCTGGTATGAGCAAATCATTAAGGTTGCTAGATCTGTCATTAATACGACTTGATATACTTTGGCATATGACTCCATTTTCTGTGCTTCTCATTTTGCCAAACACAAAATTTCTATGCTTCATATCCATATGAGTTTGAATATGCAACTTCAGGAAAAAAAATCTCCACTCTTTCCAAGAATAATAAATATATTTTTCAAGATCCATAACTAATTGTGACAACTCCTTCTTTGGAAATGTCAGTTGTGGCTCTACTTTAGAGCAAGCACTTGCAGCTTGGCAAAGGAAAGGGCTGTTACATGAAGAATGTGTCTTTAGCAGTTCTTGTAAGTATCTATCTGTATTTGGTCTTCAAAATAGCATGGCTTGCATATATGTTCAGTTGCATCTGGCCTAAGGATTCTGTCCTTCCCCAACTTGCTCTGTGGTCCCTGGGCAGATCAGCTTGAGGACGTCCCATCCCAGGGATGACTGAATATGCTGAATATGCTTCAACCTCTTTGAAACTTTTCTATAGTAATACTGTTTGGTGCTACATTGTGAAAATGTAACACAGCTAACAGCACAACGATGAAGTAGGGTATGCAGAGGCAGACAGGAAGACGGTTACTAGCTGAGGATGGGAGCTGAGGAGACACGACACGAGAAGCATCCTGGAACAAGACTCCGCATGAATTTCAAACTATGTGGGATTCTGTTTTCCACAGAACTGCCTCAAATTTTATTTGTGGCTAACGATGGCCATTTCTGCCAAGACAAAGGTGACCTTAACCTACTCATCTGAACCAAGAACCAAGGAATATCCTGCAAGGGGGAGCATAGAGATGAAGCCAGTTAGGTATTTGTAGTGTCTCTTAAAGATTGTTAGCAGTAACATTTGAAAGTCATTTGACAGGCAGTCTTTTCTCTACTGAATAATCAGTTAATTAGAGCCCGTATTACTATGGTCTATAGTATCAGTAACATATAATACAACCTATCGGTTTACATTGTCCTCTTCTTATAAATTTTATGAAGGTAAGGGAAATAGGGTCCAGGGGAAGCAGACAAGTGTGGTAAATCTCAGGTTGTTCTAGGTGTCTGCTTTGTTATTTTTCATCATTGTAAGGAGAAGGTACTCAAGCTTGTTTGCTTTTTTTCTGTTTTCAACAAAAATAGGCACCCTCCTTCCATTCTTTCTGCAGTTGCTATTTCTGTCAGCATCTGGGTAATCCACATTCCTGGCAGATAAATTATGTATTGGAAAGGTTACATTTCTTTTATTGCATCAAGACATAACTTTTAATTTTTTGCAGGAAGGAAGATATAGAGGTGAATATGGGTGAAACTCGAATAATTTCTAGTGCTATTCTGTCAGCGAAAGATAAAGATACCCCCAGGGAAAGAATTTACTACTTATTTGAAAGACTTCCAGAAAATGGTCAGCTTCAGCTCAAGGTTAGTCTTTGTGCTTCAATAAAAAACAGGCATGCAAGAACTCTGTCTTTTTAGGTTAGAATGAAGCTCATCCTCCTTTTCTCCCAAATGTCTGTCATGTTTTGAAGTAGATGCCTATGGCCAGTTAAATTGTGGAAAGAGTGTTTGAACCAAACAATGATGCTGTCCCAGAGGCTTTGAAGCTAAAGGCAAGATCCTCAACGGGAGGAGAGGGAGGGTGAAAAACATAGCAGATCATCTGAAGTGACAAAGGAGAGAGATGCTGGGAGAATTTGTCTATGAAGGGGGAAAATCAGCTGTCAAAGCTAAGAGGGGGAGGGAGGGAAGTCCTTGACAAAAAAAAAAAAAAAAAAAAAAAAAAAAAAAAAGACATGTAAACTATTACTTCAGTTAGTCCAGGGTTCTTAAAGAATGGAGGGAGATGTGTATGAAAGAGTGAGTAAGAAATCATGAGTTAGAAGAAAAGTATGGGAAGAAGGAAGAAAAAAAGGGGAAGATCAAAAAGCATATAGCAAGAGGAAAGACAGAAAATAAGATTACAGATGAAAGAAAAGATGTCCACCTATTGACCAAAGAATGCCTTTTCTTACTTACATGCATATAGAATAGGAAAAAATCCCCAGTTTCTAAGACCTGTGCGTCTAGAAAATGTTTTGGTGCTGCATACCTGCAAGAATTTGTGGATCATGTGAGACTTGTGGATTAAAGGGGTACCATGCACCAGGGTGAGAGACGGCTACTGGCTGGAGTCTGACAGTGAGAACCATGTATTTGATAACCCACTCTGTCCTTGATAACCCTTCTCCAAAGCCAGCGATGCTGTTACTGCAGGCTGAATGTCAAATACACAGATCAGTCCAATATAGAGTACTATGCTACCTTCTGAAAAGCAGGAAATTTTATGGGGCAATTAACAGTTTCCATCAGAGGACCTCTGGGGCTCTGAATTTCTGTGCTTCCCAGAACTTCACCATAGGTTAATTTCTCACATCCCATTAGGTTTGGTTTTGGATAGAACCAAGAGCATCTTTGTGAAATTAAGGAATAGAAAACACAAGCTGGGACAGGAACCATTTCATTTCCATCTTGTTGGTGTGTCATTGAGAAGTGCGCAGAAATGTATTCCCTGGAGTAATAGTGTATAAACTCCATTTACTCCCTTTTACTCATGATCACTCTATCTTCTCCAACCTTAGAGCTGCTTGGGAACAACTCAAGCTATTTACTGCCCTTCAAAACATGCTATGAGGAAAAGGTCTATAACTTAGAAAGGAAGCCAGTTAGCTGCCACTAACAGTCTGCATGACTGCAAGCAAACACAATTAACTGGAGAAGATGCATGGGAGACTCTTTAGTGAAGGATGATTATTTTTTCTAGGTAGGCCAAGGCTGGATGACTCTCCAAACTGGAACAAAGTGCACTCAGGAAGACCTGGATATGAATCTTGTGAGATACGTCCATACAGGAGCTATAGGATCCAAGAACCAAGACAGCTTCACATTTTATCTGTGGGATGGGTACAATAGATCCCCACCTGTGGACCTCTACATAAATATCAAGGACATGGAAAAGGGTAAAGATCTGTCAGACTTGACATTTTACAGTGCCTGTTTCTGAAACAAAGATGGTCTGAGTACATGTCCTGATCCTTCCCTGAGCACTGTGTAGGCCCTTGACGAGTCTCCATGCAGACCATAAAAGTCTGTCTGCTTGGATTTTACTGCTGGCCAGAACCCTGATGTTTCTGCTGGTGAAGAAGTGGTTCTGGGATTTGAAAAGGCTCTGCTTAAGGCAACGTGTTGCCACTTGCCTCCAGGACTCCCAGCTACTTTTAAAATAGAGTTGAAAATATTCTTCTGAAATTAGGTTTATGTCTGAATAAACTGAAGCACAGAAAAATGGCAAGAATGGTAGGCAAAAGGTAGGCAAAGCACTGTTCGAGAACAGCTCTGTCTTCCAGGTTCATGCTCTAGTCTTATGGTCTCTCTTCCTTTATTGCATCCCTATTAGAAACCTATATCAGACCAAGTTAACCTGATGTTGCTAAGATTGGAATACGGGTCCAGAGGGGTTGTGCTGACTCCATCCTTGGCAGTTTTCAAACCCTGATAAGATAAAGCCCTGAGCAACCTGGTTATGAGCCTGATCTCATGGCAAACACTGCTTTGGGCAGAAAGTTGGAGTAGTGACATCCCAAAGTCCCTTCCAGCCTGAATTTCCCTATAATCCTACAGTCCTGTGAGTTTGCTCTTGGTGATGGCTTGCATGTGGCTAAGTAATGCATGAGAAATCAATTCACAATTCAACATGACTATTTCAGTGTTGTTTTGTCTACCCTGCAGGAGACATTACTGTTTTCAGAAAGCCTCTTAGAGTGCCAAAAGGACATCGGGGCTACATTACAACCAATGTCCTCCTTGCACTGGATGGTACTGACAAGCCAGAGGAGCTCCTCTATGTGATAACGTCCCCACCCCAGTATGGGCAAATAGAGTATGTCAGCTATCCTGGCATCCCCATCACGAGCTTCAGTCAAATGGACATAGCAAGACAGATAGTCTGCTATGTTCACAACACTAAAGCAGTTGTTCCTGAAGATACATTCAGGTAAGGTGTCACACCACACTTAATGATACTAGCTTCAGTATTCTTATAGCACCCAAACATACACAGCTGTTAAGATTTAATGGGGGAGAAGGACTAAGAACATACTTTGTGGAATTTTCCTTTGGTTTCTTGCTACAGCTGGATGTAGTAAAACTGGTCCATTCAGCTATTAAATAACTGCTTTCTTGTCTGTTCTTATTTATGATATTCAGTTGGTTCCAAGCTTTTTGTATACTTCTTGAACATACTGAAAACCAGTCCACTTACCTATTTGTAGGCGACAATAGCTCAGAAATTCATGTAGACAATTGGATTTTGGCAGTAAACCTAGTTACCCATAGCCCCAGTTCAGCAGCCTGGTGATATGTAAGTTTACTTTCACCTGATTCTGAACCTTAGACCAGCTTAGACTAGGTGCACTCCTAAAGAGAGTATTTCCTTATTTTGTTCTTAAATGAACCTCCCTTGGATACAGAGTGGAACAGTGTAATGAGTTATCATCAGGTAAAGACAGAGTATATATTTTGCTGCTCAAAGTCTCAAGGATAGTTTTGTAAAAGAGAATAAATTCAGGAAATTCGGGTTTTTAAAGGAAGAATGCTAACTTCTTGCTAGCACTGGCCATTTCCTCTGAAAATAGCTTTTGACAGAAATAGACTTTCTGTAAAATTCAAATTTTCCACACAAAAAATAAAAGTTTATTGTTTTTTCACCAGTGCCTAACAAAAAACAAGAATTTAGCGCTTAAGAGTTGCAATTCAGAAGACCCCTTTTCACTCTGTTATGAGTAGATTCCTGTTCTGAACAGCATTTTCCATTATATATGGTGAATACTCAGGGACATGTTGAGTCATCCAGTTTGAGAGCTTTTTGCAGGGAGGTCAAGCAAGCAGGGCATCAAGACATCAAATGAACTGCCCTACGACACCTGGACAGCTCAGGTGACATTATCTAGAGGTAAACAAAAAGTAATTTGGTTTACCAATGTTTCAGTTGAAACATTTTAAACTATCCCATCCACTAAATTCAATGTGGCGGAAATTATAGTTAGGAGATTTGTCTGATCTGTTTGCAGTCAAAACAGAAAAAGTGAACAAATACTCTCTGGCTTTGTGTTTCTTAATGGTGAAACTCTATGACCAAAACTAGACTATCTTAAAAAAGAAGGTTGTAGACATGTCAATCCTAGGTTGGGCAGTATGGCTTCTATACCATGCTAATGAAAGCAGACCAAACAATGCTTGGGAAACTGCATGTGGATAAACACAATGTCTTCTGTTTAGGCCAGTGTCTTAGAACAAACCTAGAAACTCAGCCTTATATAAGTAAGGTTATGATGCTTTAATAAATATTGATATTCAATAACTATTTTAATCACAATAATTGACCTTCCTTGATGTTATCATTTGGAAAATAATTTGGTTTTGTGTAGACATATAAATATTGTGGTAGAATACTATTATTATTTAAACAAGGAATGGTTACATTAATTATATGGGTAATTATAGGGGGGGGATTAACTGATCAGATTTTTACTTTCCACTGAAGTACTTCCTTCAGACATAAATTTGCCTGTATTGTTTGGTGCTGCTGGCCTGGAAGAAAGGTTTGGCAGCGCTTGTTTGGACAGATGACTTCAAGTGATTAGCAACCTGACATCAGATGCTGGCAGCAGGATACTAAAAGAACATGCTAATGTCCTCCATTTTGACACGCTGGCTCGATTTTGTAATGAGCTGGCACTATTTATGATTCCATTTTTATCTTTTAAATGCCATGACAGATGGTAGGTCCTACAGCCAACTCTGTTGCCGTCAAACTGCAGAAAGCATGAAATGTTGGTAATGGTGAAATCAAACCATGCAACATGTCCTCCTAACTGTGTCTGAGAGATGTCCCCTAAATTTCATCAGAGTGAGGAGAATATTGGCTGTTCTCCATTCCTAAGGGAAAGATGAAACAGCCGTAAACCAGAAACAAACAACAACCAAAATCTCCCAAAGTGCTGGAAAAAAGGCCATCTTGGACACAGGCAGCTTCATCACCTGTGAAATCAAGTGGCGTATGACATTTGCCTCGTAAACGTCTGATGCGTATAACCGGGACGTTTGCTTCTGTCGGGTATTTTGTAAAAGACTGGACAAATCATCAGTTTAATGAACTGAATTATCCGTATCTTTCACTTAAATATTGTTTGAAACATCATCCAAATGATTTTACAGTCATCACAAGAACCAGAGGAAACTCGCTTCCACTGCAATCTTCCAGACTTTTTGAGAGATGAATAAGGTTGAACATGTTCTGGGTTTTGGGGTTTTTTTCTTAGCATAGTATTTATCATCATTATTCTATTTCTGTATTTGATTTCAGCTAGATACTAATAGCACAGCCATTTTACCATTGGCACAATAGCATTAGGTCAGTGCAGGCAGATGTCTCTAGGTTCCCAGCTGGGAATACCATCCTCAGTAAACATATTTCTAACTGCTATATAGTCCCTGGTCTGCCTACGCTCATTCCCATCTGTTTCATGGCATCCAGCCAGCTCTTAAAAGTTGATCAAGCTCTAATCATCCAGCACTGGTGAAGGCACTGAGGAGTTTTAGATGGACTGTGTGACACAGCATGCTACTCCGTGACCTACTGAAAGTCACTTATATTCAAGGCATGCAACAACAGGCCAGGTTCTGACCTTGTAATAGTTTAAATACTTCTCTGAGGTCTGCAGTCAAGAGAGTAAAGGGAGACATAATATAAATGCCAACCAGTCCCCATTTCATTTATGTATGGTAGAAGAAGCATGCTAGGCTGACCCTCGTATTATCTGAGACAACCATCCCATGATAGTGTCCCATAGAAGATCGACTTCAATAACTGTAGCTGTATGTGCATTCAAAGCACTGGGCATTGAAGGGTGGGAGAAAAGAAAGGTTAGGGAACATGAATAGTCTACCACAAGCAAATTCCTTTGCAAAGCAGACTCTGTTCTGGCGCAAGCAGAACTAACCTGGGTGAAAACCACTCTCCAAGATGCTTTTGCATGTACTGTACAGGGTAACCACAGAAACATCTGCAGAAAGAAAGGGGACTCTTATGTACTACTTGGTGATGGGACATGAAGGAGTGTGAGACATTTTCAAAGCAATTTTTAGTTTCATATAACTTGAAAAGTTTTTGTTACAGGCATGACAATGTGCAATATAATTGCTTTCACAAAAATTATGTAATAGCCTTGGCCATGAAAGATAGGATGAATTTTGAATGGTAAAAGATTGGTTTTCTCTTTATTTTTATCCAAAACAAAATTTGATAATAAATTTCTGCAGAACATGCTGTCATTTGTATGGCAAAAGCCCATATCCAGCTGGTAGGATTCCAGTAGATTTTCTCTCCAGCACCTCTCTTGGGCACCTTTATCTTTTTCTTGTTTAGTAAAGAAAAGTAACTGTGGAATATAATAAAATCTTTAATATATCTAAAGAATTATTTCTGCTTGGAAGAGAAGTATAAGAAACTCTGCTGCTATTAATAGAAATTCCCATCAGGGAATAGGAATTTTGCGGATCTGACCCTTTGATAAATGCATAGTATGGACATCTACATTTTTTAAACTATCCTAGCAGCTTGTATAGTTCTGTTCAGTGTCTCCCACAGAATCTTAGTATTTCAGAGAAATCTTGCTTGAGTTTTTTGAAGAAGCATAAATCAGTTACTCTGAATATACAGAAATCTACAGACACAGAGCCTAAACAAATCCATAAAGCGAGATGAGAATTGCTTTTTTAGATAGTTTTAGGGTTATTTGATACATAAGGCTNCACACCTCTTTCCGTAAGAACCAGCACTTTCACTGGCAGTTGCCACTGCCACTGCCAGGTAACCAAGGGAAGGTGTACTTAAGGATGTGTACAAACTGGTGTATGTATGCTAGACAGTGCAATAAGCCACCCACCCGGCCCGTCATTTTAGATGTCTCCACCGTATCTGAGCTAGAAGATTAGATCAGCTCTGTTATGACTGCTGGGACTGATGGCTACGTTCTTAAAGTAATTCCTCTGGCATCTACTCAGATTCCTGTAGATGCACTATAACTCTTGTCATACACCTGGCCATCTGTTTCCAGGTTTTTAATTTATATACCCACCTCGCCCACAGTCTGGGTTTGAGTTCAAACCGGCTCTATTATCTTTGCGGTATCAACACAGGCAAGTCCTGTAGTAAAGGTGTGTATTATCATCTCATTTCAGTACATGGTGAATCAAGAACACATGCTGAAGACTACCTTGCCTCTCTTTGCCAGATTCATCGTCAGCAATGGACTGAGGACTAAGCATGGAACATTCATGATCTCCTTGGAGGCAGTTGACCAGGCTTTGCCCACACTGTCTAGGAACACAGGGTTAAGATTAGTGGAAGGTTCTATGGCACTCCTTTCTCCTGATGTCCTGCAGCTTTCAGACCCAGACACCGCCAAAGAAAACCTCACCTTCCTCTTGGCTCAGCTCCCCCGATACGGTCATCTCTATTACCGAGGGGCTGTGCTTCTGCAGTACAATTTCACCCAGCAAGATGTGGACAACCAAGATGTTGCATACAAGCACCGAGGTGGGGATTCCCAGATCGACATATTTACATTTGTTGCAACAGATAGGACAAATCAAGGCTTCATCGTGAATGGGAGGGTGCAGAGCGAGCCAGTGGCATTCACCATTCAGGCAAGTGTGACCACAGGCCTACTTTAAATAAAGACAATAGCATGGTAAGATGGAGACTGTAGCAATTTTGATGAGAACTGGTTCTTGCTGCAGCTTAGGATTTAACCGAGGTATTTATCAGCTAAAATGTTTTCTTTCTGTGTGCCATGAATAATTAACGTGGAGAATTAAATACTTGCCACAGTGAGTTACTTAGGCAAATAATTTTATAGAGTGGAAAGAGGGAGACTATATTTAAGAGAAGAAAGATATCCTGCTTATATAAATATAAGCATGTATATACTTCTATACTTATATATGCTAAAATATTTTACGCAGAAGTCTCAGCCCTAAAGGGGTTGACCCCTAAACTGAGCCCAGTTATGGGAGGAATGAAATTCCTGTTGCTTAGAATTCCCACTTGGTACCTGACCCACTGATTTGAATGTGAGGATAAGTACTGATCTTCATGTCACAGGAAACATGAATTGCAGCCACTTCATTCCCACAACTGGACAGATTGTCTTCCTTCTGGGATTATTTGTAAGATGCCTGCTCTGGTCCTTCTTTCCTTTGGTGGAATCTTTCTGTTCACTTCCCATTTCCCTCATTTCTAAGTTCTTCCCACTGTATCATAGGTTCAGAAACCTCTGCTATGACATCTTGTATGTATCTATCTGGCATGTTTTAGTGTACGGAGTAGGCCTGGTTGCACTGTATGTCAAAATTCTGTATGTTTCAAAACACTAACAAAGAGGCTCCTAACCTTTCCTGATGACAAAGTTTGAAGTTATATGCTGAGCGAGAATGAGCAACAGAAGATGAGGTATGGAAACAGCAACAACTGTTGCTGGGTGCCGGAAGATTTGTCAGAAGTTGTGAGAGGTGGCATGGATTTGAGGAGACCTATTGACCAGGTCTTTGGCCATGATTATCATAACCCTTAGGTTTCCATGCTTGTTATTGTAAAACAGAGGTGAGAGAAACCTTTGCTGGAGTTGTCATTAGCTATGAAGAAAAGTGCATCAAAAAGGAGAAGTACAACGGGGAGTATGGGACAACAGGGCAGAGGTACACAGAATTTATGCTACCCTCCCCAGTAGGTGCTGTATTATGCAGCAAGCAACTGGTCAAGCTGGGCCTCGAAACCTCTCATGGGAAGTAGTAGTTAACTAGAGAATGGACTTCCTCTGGAGCGGACTGGGAGTCAAAGTGGCTATTACCACCCTGAGCAGGGTATTGTGTTTTTAGCAAAAAAAGGACAGAGAATATCCTGATGCTGTAAAATGAATATACATTTGTCTAACTTTGATTTAGGTGGATCATTTGGACAAAATGGCACCAAAAATTATTCATCTCCATTGTTTTTCTGATGTGGAACTGCTAAAGAATGGCAATTATGGGATCTATATTACTGCCAAGTCTCTGAAGGCATCTGACCCCAATACAGAAGATGACAAAATATTTTTTAAGATTTTACGAGGTCCTCATTATGGATACCTGGAAAATATAACAACAGGTGCTTTCTTTTTCTCTGTGTTTTGGGACATAACAGGCCAGATTCCAAAACTTATTCTGTTAAGTTTGCTTGATAGAAGAACCCAAAATTTCTTAGCAAAATTTGGGCTAGCTTGAACATAGTATGAAAGTCTAAAACCTGAGCCTCATTTTCATTGTGAATCCTCAAAGGGTTTGAGATGATTGTTAATAGTTGCTTTTTAGAAACAATTTTTTTTGTGCCAAGAAAAAAAAAAAAGATGAGTATTGAACTTGGCCATTTGATAAACAGGTCACTTGGGAAGAAATTTTCTGGGATGAGCTGGGATGTTGCTGTTTAGCTATAAAACCAGGTTTCTGTAAGTTCAAATTTTCTAAGTGTTCAACAAAAACAATAGTTGAAAACAGTCTATTTGAGCTATGTGGTTCTTATTAACAGGCTTTTGATTCACCTGATTGTTTGTCTTTTTTCCCAGGTGGATTTATTCAAGAAGGGTTCACCCAAAAGGATTTAAACAGAAAAATCATACTTTATGTCATCAATCCATCGCAGGAGGTGAATTCAGACAACTTAGAGTTTGAAGTCACAGATGCCAGTGGAAACTCTGTGGTGCCCCAAAGGTAACTGGGACCCTTGGTGTAATGCATTGTGCATGCCGCCCCTCCGGGGGCGAAAGAACCTGTGCTGTGCTTGAAGCCCTGCAGACATGACCTTAGCTATGACTCAAAGCACCATTTCTTTCCTTTCTTTTGTTGAACAGTAGAGAAGGTTTCCTCCTGTCAGGAAGGTGAAATGCAAAGCACTACCTCCAGGTCAGACTCCGGAAGGGTTCTCAAGTGCTTTTGCGGCCTCACATTAAACCATAATGGAGTTTGCTCTAAGTGGGAGCTGGGCAATTGGAGACCTGAGATACTGGGTGCTGAGGGATAGGACTGTTGCTTCATGTGCATCGTCTGGCAGCTGGAGGTCACTCTTGCCCCGTGTTGATGGCAATGCCTTTTTCACAAGCTTGAGATGACGATGGAGGCGATGCTCTCTAGCAGTAAAAGCTATAAAAGCTATACTTCTGCAAAAGCGCACTGAACTATAAGAAGGTGCAGGGCACACAGTGTGTTCTTTGTCATCTGCTACCAAAAATTTTAATAAGGATATTATCAAATTTTCCTTGTGATGTATGATAAACCTAAAGTACAAAAATTAGAGACTGGGATATCATCTGAACTGTGATTTGATGATAAAGGCCAAAAGTGGGAGCAAGTCTACAGCAGGGGCAACATTTCTCTTTATTTCTGAAAATACGGGCTGAATGTCCGACCAATTTATTTAATATGAAGTAACTGAGAATAATAACTAACTCTCCTTTCCTCGGCTAAACTGGCTACTTGCAAACCAGGACTCACGGGGAGGGAAAAGGAGGAGGGGACTTCCCCTTGCACGCTGGGGAGAGGATGAGGACAGGGCAGTGACAGCGTTTGGCAGTTATGCACTGTGCCAAAAGATGTCCCTGTACAGAAACACACCTGCACACAGCTCCCTCTTTGCCACCCCCACAACCCCCCGCCCTGTGTCAGCTCACAGTTGCACTGGTGGTAAAACCGGCATGAAAACTACTGCTTCTCATGGGATTGTGTGGGTTCTTGTATATAGAGAAACATGTAATGTCAGAGCTTTACGAAGAGAGCAAAGAGAATCCACTTTTATAAGCAAAATAGGAGTTTCAGAGAATTAGAATTTATATGTTAGATGCACTGGACCTCAGAACAGAGGGGGATTTCGTTTTTAAGGAATATATATTTTTTTTGATACTGGATTTAAAAGCTCATGAGAGATTTTTTTTTTAAAACTTTATCACCTAGTGGTTGCAGGTTCAAAATGCAAGTTTGATTTGCATGTTGACATTATTAAAATTGAATCTCAGCATTTACCTGAACGCTGCTGGACTACATCTGGCGCACACATCCTCTTTAACAAAATGAGAGCAAATCAGCTTCCATTGTCCGTAGCATGAGTATCAGAGGGTATCAGAGGACAGCAGGAAATTCCACTAGCATTAGAGCTAGTCAACCCCAAATGGTCTACAAGTTTGTTTAAGAAAAGTTCAAATTATTTTGTAAGTAGAACATCTCACTTTCCTTCTTTTTGCTCTCTTTCATTCCTCTCTGTCTCTCACTAATTTTTATCTCACCTTTTAAAAAGGTGAGATCTCTATTTGCTACCCTGTGGAGCGTGATATCTTCTGAGATTAGGTCACATCCCTATAAAAATTCTAAAATTCAGTGTATGATACGAAGTCTGCACTCAGCCACTTTTACGGTTGAAGAGCAAAGTACACAGAATATTAAATAAGGGGAGTGGGGAGGGCACTTGTGCAGATGCAGTGAAGTCCTGGAGTGTGCCCTATACTTTAGAGGAGCAGAGTTAGAGAATAGATGAAGGAAGGTGGGAAGAAAGGATGATAATGTGGAGAAAATATGGGTTGGTGAGAGTAAAATAAAACTACAGGGGTAAAAGAAACCAGGAAGAAACAGTGATAGATCGTCTTGGCCTGTTCGGTGTCTTGGCCTGCTCTTCTCAAAGTTAATGCAGAACCCCTCTGGTTCTGAAACAAAGCTCAGCCTTGGTTTGGGGTAGACCAGGGCTCAACCAGAAGATTTATTAACTGCCTCTTTCTAAACAGCCAAATCACATAAATGTGTTGATTTGGAGACAAAGACTGGGTATGTGTATTGGCTAAATCAGCATTCAAGAGAGAAATGTCTTCTGCCTGAACATCACAGCAGCAGGGGGTGGGGGCAGCAGGGGAGGTAGTGTTTCTTCACATGGGCTTTCCCTCCTCTCCCACAGGCTGGAGCTACGGTGGTCTCGTATTGAAATGCAACAGATGGAATATGAAGTGTGTGAGAACGTGGGAGTGCTGTCTCTGAAAATCACCAGATACGGGCACTCTGCAGAATCTGCCTTTATTGCTGTGAAGGTAAAGCTAAAAGCCAAACTCCTAACTGGAAAATTAATAATAAGTAGTGAAGCCTGGTATTTCAATAATCAGCAAAGAACCCATGCAATGCAAACCAGACCTACCAGGACATTATCCTTGCCAGTACAGATGGTTGAAAAATTTCTGATAAAACTTCCTGACTTTTAATGAGAAGTGCTGGTTAACCAAAACTGGAATGTTTTGGAACAGCGTATCACTTTTGATGACCTTCAGTAACAGAGCAGGCAGCTTCTTCTGTCACTGTGCTTAGAAGCTGGGTTTCCAGCATTTGCCACCTTAAAATCCAGGCTTTGGGTAACCTATGGCTTTGGGATTTCTCATTTCCCTGCTTAGGCTGGAGGAGCCCAGGACCTATGGAAGCTTCAGCTCCACAATCATGGCAGCCCCCTCCATTTCTGCCCCTGCTTCCATCAACCTAGGAAATGGCTCAAAGAACCCTCTATATTTTCAGTAGCAGCCTCTGTCTTATGTCATAAAAAATTAGCCTGAAAGCTTCAGATTATAATTTTGTGGAACTTGTCTTCACAAATTTGATCTTTCTTTGTAAAACGGAAATTCCAGATTTTTACCAGCACCCCCTGTTAGAAAAATACTAAAAATTTCCCTAACAGTTTCTCAGGATTATAGGCCTGATTGAAAACACAGTTTTGATTTTTCTTCTACTGAAGTCAGTGAGAATTTTGCTGTTGACTTTGTCAGAGGTCATCCTGCTCTATCCTTCATGGGCTCCGGTGTCTCAACTCTGCTTGTACGGGTTCTTGCCTATCCCAATGAGCCTTTGTGCTCCTTCTATCCCAATGAGCCTTTGGGCTCCTTCTGCATGCAAATAATGCTCCTTCCAAGACCTCACAAAGGGGTAGATTTAATTAAATGGGTGCTCAGGCTGCTGCTTCTGCTCCTCCCAGGTGCCGTGATGTGCATGTCCAAGAGCCAGGTATGGCTGCGTCCCCAGGCATGGGGATGGTGAACAGCAGTGTTGTCTGATGACGTGAAGTAGCAATTTGAGAAGTGCCGACGCAAAATTTTAAGATGAGGAAATTTTTTTGATTATGAGATTTAAACCATGAGCAAGGACAGAATGATAGTTGCACATCACAAGGTTCAAGGTTTACTCCCTAGGCTTTTACCTTTTCTTTTCTTTCTTTTTTTTTTTTTTTTCCCCCAGCCTCAGCATATCTATGGGTTGGCAAGTCTTTAAGTCTTTCTGAGCCTCTGTGGAGAGGCACACAGTAGCTGCAGCACGCAGCAGAATGCAGCATCGTGGTAAAATATGTCACAGCAGCATAGCATTTACAATTTGATTTCTTCTCAGGTCAATGAAATATCTGCCATCCTGGGAAAGGACTTTACAGTAACTCCCTCCAAGCTTGTTCAGTTTGATCCAGGTATGAACCAGTGCACTGAATAATTTTAAAATTCATTCAGTGATTTTGAACCTAGTAAACTCTCATTTTAGGGAGTAAAAATCTATCATATATCTGTAGCTAGAGGAGCTGAATAAGATTAAATACACTTTCAGGAAGGGCAGTGGGCTTTTTAGCAAAATTAGTATCCTCATTACTTAGGGCGAAATGGAGTATGGTCCCTTTATATCAGTTAAAATATCCAAAGTGCTGAAATGATGTCTCCACATCTCACAGCGAGGCTGGGAATGACTGACCCTGAGCTGAGCTGTGAGATGCTTTAAAGATTAAAAGACTTGACCAGGACACTGGTCAGATTTAGACAAAACTGAGTGCAACAGCAAGCTATACAAGATATCCAACACCAGAAATGTGAAAAAAGAACCTGAAAATTGTCAGATCTCGTCTCCACTTGTACTGTAATCATAGCAGCATTCTGATGTTGGCTGAGGCAGTAAATAGCAAGACATCATAGTAACTGTATTATCAAATGGAGCTTGATTTTTTTTTTAATATTTTTTTCTGGGGAAGAATCAATAGTGCAAATGAAGATACTGAAAATATCTGCATCTTTTCTGAACATTTCATTATTATTTATTATTATTATGCTTTGGGTATTTCTCTGGGTCTAGCAAAAAGCGGTTCAGGCAGGAGTTTCACAGTTTACTATTCAGAAATTCAGCTTTACCTGAAAAATTTTGGTTTTGCCATATAAATAGATTATCTGGGCATGAAAATCCATTTGCTATCATAATCACTCCCTTTGCATATGCAAGTCTGAGTTTTTTTGGAACACATCCTGCTGGCATAGTTCAAGATTTATTTGAGTTTGAAAAACAGGGTGCACAGAGGCCTCCCAGGGTGTTGCCTTCAATGCCAGCAGAGTTTATTCTAGGAGTGCCAACAGTAAGGTTTCAATGGCAGTAAGTCACAGTGACTACAGAGGAGATAAAATATATCCTCTGTGGAAGGCTGAAATACATGCCATGTATTTGATGGCAAAAAAGATATAGGGAATATAGCCAGTCAGTTCCAGCCTTAAGCTTTTCTTTTTTTTTTT
>VXBJ01005177.1:41392-61537 GCA_013400055.1 Nycticryphes semicollaris
TGATTTTTATTTTTTTTTTTTTTTTTTGTTTTTTTTTTTTTTTTTTTTTTTTATTGCTGGGTTGTTTTTGCTTTGGAAACCTTCCCGTTTTAATACTATCTGGGAAAATAATTTCTGGTGGAGGTCCTACTCTTTTGTATACCTCACCTTTCTTTTGAATGTTACTTTATCTCTGTTTTAACTTTACTTTAAATAATTATTATTTTACTACTAACTTAACGGTGTTGTCTTGTATCAGAAATGCTGTGAATTAATTAGATGATCAGCTGAAGAAGATTTAGATTTCATCACATCATTTTAGATTCAGCTTTCTATTTCTTATTATGCACCTTTCATCTTATAAGAAATGGAAAGAATTTAGATGAGCATTATCTGTACCACCTGATCCCTTTCTGTGAATGACTACCTTAGCTCTTGGATCGGTGCTACTGTTTTCTTCTAACCCATATTGCTTTTGCGATGCTGTCCACATTTTAGGTTCTTTTTTTCCAATTGTGAGCTGTAATTTTAATTTCTTAGTAAGTTTCTGAAATGGATTTACTAGCTATAATAATTTAACTTTAAAAACTAGTTAGTTTGGGATGATTTTTAATGGTATCATGATTCTGCTAACCTGAGAGAAATAAACTCCTCTGATCAGAGCAGAGACTACAAGACCTTTGTGTCAATTTTCTGATTTTGGTCTCTTCTAGCTCAAAAGACAGGTCATGTCTGAAAATATGCCACCCATGGTGGTCTTGGTAACTCAGAGGCTAAGTGAAAAGATGTGCTTTAGTTTCTATTAGTTAACACAACCTAATCATACAACTGTTAATTCCAACAGTGTAAAGAAGGTATACAAAGATCTGCAGGATTTTATTTCCAGAAGGAATCCAAAGGCATCTGAGGCTGCCCAGACTTGTATACAACATTCTGCTTGATGTCTTAAGTATCAGAAGAGAAACCTGGGAGGTGATAGACACATATAAGATGGAAAGAGAAAAAACATTTTAGATAGGCAATAATGAGGAAAAGTATGCTTTCCCCTGTTCAGATGGCACTAATTGCCTTATGAAATATTTTTATTTTACTTGTATTCTTCCAGATGGTTTTTTTCTCTCAGCATAACACTGTATGCATTTTTTAACAAAGGGCTAGAAGAGCATGCTTCTATTGGCATCAGGCTCCAGAGACAATAGCCATCACTGATTTGGTCTTACTGATTTCACATAGGCTTGAATGACCAAGTCAATCCTGGACACTGGGAGTGGAACGGAGGAGAACCTGTAACCTACATAAACTGGAGAAGAGGCTCCTACCACTTTCCAAAGAAAGGAAGAAATTGTGTATTGGTGCAGAAGCGAGGAAAATGGCAAGCAACTGACTGCAGGAAAGTCAAGCGGAACAGCTATATATGTTCAAGGAAGCTGTAAAGACTAGACAATGTCTATGAAAGCAAGTGGACATTCATGACATGTCAGTTGTATTTATCTGCAGACATGTGAGGGTATGCAGTTAGAAAAATGTCCTAATAATCAACAACGTTTACTTTGTGTGCTGCCAGCGGTGCAGGTGCATTGGACTCTAACCAAGGAGGAAAGGTCAGTTGCAAATATTAAGTCCAGTTTAAGGCTGTAAACTCTCCCCAAAGACTTTAATCTGTCACAAGGTCCTATGTATTTTTACACTAAAGAACTAGGCCTGAAGGCTTTCATCGCCTTTCTGTGTAAGAATACCATTTTTATTTAATTTTTTTTTTTTATAAAGTAGCACATCAGTTGATTTGCTTGCTCCTATTAAGGAGGGTTTGTGAATTGGTTGTTGCTTTAACTAATTTGAAACAAAACCTGCAGTTTTTACCCTGCAGTCACAAAAAGAGGAAAACTGCTTGAGGTGGAAATGAGGGTAGACTCTGCTGACTAAAAACAGGTCCTCTTGGGTGACAAGGGCAGGGACATTATGTCAGGGGCTTCTTTCGTGGATGCCCTAGTACAATGTCTTACAAAAATGCGAACATCAGGATTTAGTGAGGAGCAAAGCCTTGTATTTCTTTTTCTACCTCCCAAGGCCAGCTTCAGATGCTAGTGAATCTGCTCACACAGAGCTGCATATTGTTTCACATTCCTAACCAAAATAGTTCAATGTTTTTTTGGAGTTCCAGGATGGTGCTGTCATTTTTAATGTAATTAAATAATGGGACCTCTGTAAATGTAACACTATATCAAAAGATGATTTACACGCACACAAAAAAATAATACTGAAGCTTAATCCTAGAATATTATCTTGGGATATTCAGTGATACATGAATATCAATAGGATTTATGTGTGTGTATAAACCAATGTAATCATAAGACATATTTTGTACTTAAGCAGAAATGGCTTTTGAAAAGTATTAATCTAAGTCCTTATTAGGGATTTGAGGTTTTTAAAAATAATAATAAAAAAATCCGGATTTAGTTCTGAGAAAGGTTTAAAATTCAGTATTTAATAGGAAAAGCCAGTTGCCCGTAACATAATTTTAACTGATTTTAAACATAGGCAGTTGCAGTTACTTTTTCGTAACATAATAGTAAATTGATATTTGACCTGTCAAAAATCTTGCTTTAGGACCTTCTTACTGCCAGCCTTAAAATTAAAAAAAGAAACAAGTCATAAGCGTCCTAAAAAACATTAAAGCTCCTCTCTCTACCCATGATGAGTGCATGACAGTTGGTGTGGCAACTGCATAGGGTGGATTTGACCTATACCTTAGGAATTCTCACCCCTTGCATCTGCCTGACTGCTGCCAGCAGCTGGTTCTCCCCTTATCCCCTACCCATTCGTCTGTTCCTAGATCCAGCCCCTGGATCAATTGCATCTGGATACTCTTTGCACCAGAGGGCCAAAACCTCCTTCTGGGGTTGTTCACAGCAATTTCTCAGTCTTGTGAGGGACTGATGCAGCAGAATCACCTCTCCTCTTTGGACTGAGGGATACTGTTCCAGGGATTATTCATCCTTCTTCCTTGCCTTCAGCATGTGTGGGTTGTTTATCCTTCCTCCTTGCCTGTGACATGTTAAATGAATATGCATGAGTAGCTGGATAGTCTTTGTATATAAGACAGAACCTTTCTGAAAGGCCTTCTGCAGATAAGCACAAGTGCATTGCAAAATGGGAGGAAAAATAGCATGGACAGAACCTCGTTACTCTCATTATTGGTTTCTCTTTTTTTTTGTCATGGTAATCTTTCCGCGAAGCTTCCAGACACTTTTGCTGGATGCTGACACTTTTGCTTAAAGAGTTTTCTAGATCAACAGCTGTTTCAAGAATTCCCCAAACCAAGTACCTCTGAGTACCCATCTAGACCTGTTTTTATTTCTGATAGCTTTCACTGAAGGAAAAAAAAAAAGGATCTAAAAAGGGACTTTTGTGATTTCTTACTGTTTTGTTCAGGAATTCCAGGGAAAATTGACTAAGAGAGCTTGGTTAGACATAAGCATAAACTTCTGTTTCTTTAGGGCCTTCTTTTTACAAGAGCTGCTGAATTTGTTGGTGCTATCTTGGTAAAACCTGCTGAGATTATTTAAAACCTCTCCTAAATGTTGAATAAATTAATGACAGCAACAGAGAGGGAAATTTTGACCTAGGTGCTTTTTACTTATCCATAACTAATAAATGAATCATGCCTAGTCTGAGACAACAGTGATCTAAGAAGTTTGCTTTTGTGAGAAGAGGGAAGAATTTCCCTTTTCAGTATTTCATTTTAACTACTTTAAAGTGATTGAAGAGTATGAAGATTCCAGTAGACTGTTAGCTGTGCAAACTGTATGTGTTTACTTGTTTCATTAGGTCTAATACTATACACTAATGAAACTAAAATTCTTATATTAGTGCAAGGATATTTCTGCCCTAAAAGGCTGCTAAATTGTTTTTCAGAAGAACAAACTGTTCCAAATTTTTAATCATAAATTTGAAATTGTCTTTCATTAAAAATGAAGTATTTTTTTCACAGGTTTTTATAGCTTGTATTAGAATACTGGAGTTTAAAGAGTATGACGCTCAAATCAGTGAAAGCACAAATAAATCACTTTTTCTGTTGCCACAAGAAGTTGTCTCTAAGAGGTTTGGTAAAGAAAGGACCTAAAATCCTGAGAAGTCATTGGGAATTTCTCCAGTCTTCCATACTTTTGAATTAAACCCTGAGCAAAGCCAGGGGAAAGTCACCATTCAGAGATCAGCATCAGCAGGGGAATTTCAGAGGCTGAAAGTAAGAACAGGGAGCATGTAAATTCTGTTATTGGCCTGTAGATGCCACACAACCTGGATAAACAGAGGATTTATTTCACCAGAGCTATCCATGTGCCTTTTAATAGGAACAGAATCAAGATGCACGAGCTCAGTGAAAGGAACCCAGCGGTTAGCCTACATTTCTATAAAGGGGTGGACAACATGACCTCTTTATGTGCCTGTTGCTTTTAAGCACCTTTTCTCTCTCTGATGCATCTTTTAAACCTGCTGACCTATTTGAAACAAACGTGACGGAGAAATAGTTGACTCAAAGACAGTGGTTATGAAAAAATTCCCAGGCAACTGGCCACAGGAGCACTTCTTCCAAATCAAAATAATCAAAACCAATTGAGTTGTTATCAACTTCATGAACATCACGTTTTTAAGCTAAAAATACTAGAAAAGTTTTCCAGACCCTCTTTGCACACACAGAAACTTACCGAATGCCTTCAAGTCTTTATTCACTCATTCTAAAATTATAATAACAGCTTTGAGAGAATTATATGTATAATTCTGTGAATACTGTGATTTTACATTATTTACATCACAATACTGGCACTGTTGTAATTCTTGTATTCAGAACACTATATATATTGTTATGGTTAACTTTGTAATGTGTGTTAATACAAAACTGAAACATACTTTGGCAAATACATATTTCTTCAGTTTCATAACCTTACAAAAGCTTTCTTTTCTGGTGATAAAAAGCATAATGTTGGGGATAGTAGAACTGTACTTATAGTTAAGTATAACATACGTGCTATTTACTGTATGCAGTTTCTGAATTCTGTTTCTTCTTCTGCATGACCCTATTCCTAAATTAATTCTATAAAGACATTTGCATTGTGAACAAACCATTTCTAAAAGAAAATGTTGTTTTATTTTGAGAAGTAAGTTTAAGAAAGGTTACAGATCTGCAAACAGATATACAAGAGGAAGAATGAGTTCAGAAAAGACTGTCAGTCCAGAAAACTGAATTTTAATGATTCTTGATTTAAAGGAGAATGTGAAAAAAAAGTCATTGTCCCTCAGTAACCTCAGTCATCTTCATGGAAGAGATGCAGATGTCAGTTCTCCTTATTACCCTTTAAGAAGCTGTGCTGCTTGTAATATGGAGAACTGTTACTCTGATTCCATTGCTTGACTGCTATCATTTGCATTCGTACACATGCAGTATAAGGTTAGAAAACAAGAACACAATAGGGTTTGTTTGTTTATTTTTATAGTGCTGCGATTTTAATTTTTTTTATAAGTAGTCCTAATGAATAGGAATCTGAAATTTGAAGTACTAGATAAAAGCACAGTAAGCAAAAGCATATAATTTTATTCATACAGATGAAATTTTCACTTACGTCTAAATATATTTTTACTTAATAAAATATACCTTATTGGCGTCTTCTTCCTTGGATAACATGACAAGCATTTTGTTGGTGTTGTCAAACTCTTCAGTGAATCACCACTGCTCTCTCAAATTATTCAGGGCAATCGAAGAAAGAAGTGTCTTTCTGAGGACTGAAGCATCTCTTTGCCCAAACTGTTTCTGCCCTGGCTCTCTATCCCACAGCTTAACAAGCTGAAGCAACCAAGAACATAACCAACGTAGCTCCTCGGGCTGGGTTTGGAATCGGGTACACTCTGAATTAGGCAGTACATACGTGCCAGTACCATTCAGGAGATGTTTCAAGGAGGGACACACCTGTAGAAAAACACCCCCTGCATCATGTGTGTGCACCGACAGCCATGAGAACACGGGCCAATACACATGAAAGGACACTGACCCTGGCGCCGCTGGACATACACACGCAAACATTTTCAAGTGTGAGCATCTAAATTTTGATGGAAGTTTGAAACTTCAGACTCCTGTGCTGTTGCTACAGCTCTGAGAAAAGAAACAGAGAAATGTGAACAGGAAAGTATAAATAAATGTGTGAAGAAAGAAACAATGCAACAAAGGGCTTGAAACTGAGTAGTGAAGGGGGCAATTCATGATGTACAGTATCAAAGGTTGAAGGTTCAAAACTAAACAGATTTGTTGTCTGTTCTTTCATATCATACCTTCTAAATAGACTTTTGGTTTCATAATTATAACTTTCCCATGAGGCCTCTATGTGATCTGTTTCCCCAAAACTCAGTAAAACAAAGACCACAGATGGCTTTCTTTGATAAGTACAATAATTGGGGAATAAACTGCATAGTGCTAATTCATTAGTTCTGAGGTCTTCATATGGGTTCTGTAAAAGAGCTATCTGGATACAAGTTTGCCTACATAGGATGTGTGTTGAAAATGATAAGATATTGAATTGGCCTATAATATATAAAACCCACTTTAATGATTTAATCATCAATCATGCTATGATGAGACTATTTAGCTCAACAGAAGGCAAGTAATTCAAGCACTGCCTAAGAATTATTTTTAGGCATCAACTGACAGTGTAACTAATTACTCAGTTTATGTCCATAATGACTGAATAAACTATGGCTCTGAAACAAATGAATAACACCATTTTGCATTTGCATAGCACTTGTCATCTATAGACCTGGCAGTTTTAAAAGGATGGGCAAACATACACGGCGACTATTTCTAGCGAAAACAGAATGTCCTGAATAAATTGCTACTATGAAGGCAAATCAAAGCCTGCATGAAAGACACCGCTGCATTTAGCCACAAGACTTAACAACTGAACTACAGTGAAAACATGTGCTATGCCTATATGAAAGGGTAATCAGGCAGGAAAACAAGTTTTTATAAAGGATAAAGCAGCGCTTTTTGTAGAAATCTGAGATTAGCTGTATTTGGAACATAATGATAATGTGCCTAGTCCAATCTCTATTGTCAATTATTAGTCTATGCAGTTGATGTCACCACAAAGACAAATACTTACTATTTTTAATATCAGAATGATTCTCCAAACTTGGTGCCTGAGCTGGGATGCCTTCCCGTAATGCAGGCAGGCTCCTGGCTGAGCTGAGAGGCTGAGGACAGATCTGCTACCCGTACCCGGCGATACAGGCAGCTGACTCCAAAACTAATGTAGACTGTCTGTAAATATAGAACAAGCTGTGACCAGATGTAACACGTCCCATTTCTTACTAACTTTGTCTCCGGGAAAACAGCTGCAGCTTACTATTGTAGGCGTGAAGGAAGAGTGTTAGACTGGCCTGGCAGAACCAGGGCGGGCGTGCTGCTTTTGGACCTCAGCAGATCTTAGGTAAAACCATCCAGGAAAACCCAGCAACTAGAACTGGCTTGATGGGGAGGAGAAGCGAGCTCTGGCTTCTGCCTTTGGGTGGTGGAGTGACTTGCGGAGCGACTTGCTGACGTTGCTTTGGTTCAGCCTTTTTTCCAACCCTTCTGTAAATAATGTTACGTGCTTTTACACCTGAAGTCCTGTAAGGCAGCCCTTTTTGCATGCTGCTTGTTACAGGATAGAACTGTATGGACCATGAATGGATGCTGAACTTGAACAGGTCTTTTTTCAGTGCGATTGTGCTACAAATAGAACACTAGCAGCTTAGCTACTATACATATATGCCAGAAGTAAAGGTTCTTATACATTCATTGCATCTGAACTGCACCAATAACCCAGAACAGGTGAGTTTAGGCAGAAGTTTCTGTGTAGCCTGGACATTCTAGTATTATTATTTACTTGCTTTTTACCTGTGCCTTGACAGAGATATCCTTAAATCATTTGCACTTGCAACATGCTGCTTGCAACTTGATTTATTCTTTGCAAAGAGCTGCAGAAAGAACCCTCTGTAAACAGCAGTAATAAAATTATTTTGCTCATATTCTTGCTACAAAGCGGAAACTGAGATGTTATCTGCACACCAAAGCATGTATCAGCCACATCAGATAAGAAAGCCAGAATACTCCTCCACACATACATATATGCTTCTTTCTTTGAGGGCAGACTGGAGTAAATTTTAAGTAAGACTTAAAAGCCTTTTTTGTTTTACCTTGAAGGTGGTGTGATTTTTTTAAGGAGGCTTTGAAGGGAGGTAAACCGAGCCTTTCAGGCACTAGTTTTTAGTTCTGTAAACATACATGTGGGTAATTTAATGCAATTTTACTTATGTGGATAAAGTTAAATACAGACATTACAAGATCAAGACCGCAGCTGCAACTTTTAAACAGTAAGAGCTGGTATATCATTGGTCTAGGCTTTGAGAAAACACACTTACTGGCAAAGGATGTGAAAAATACCTGAAACAGATAAAAACAAACAGAAAGAACACCTCTGTTATGTTGCTATCATCCTGAAGGAATATTTTCCTTACTTGTTTAAGTTAGCTTTTTATTCTTAAATTCTGAAGCAAAGAGCTGCAAAAATTATGTTCCTTCGAACAGCCAAACCTTGTGTTTGAAATACATTATCAAATGTGTCAGACTATTCTGTGACATTATAACACAAGACAACACAATACAGATGTATGAGCATCAGCCCAGCCTTGTAGGTCTCTGAGCAACTACAATAAATAGGAAAAAAAAGACAGAAAACTCAAAATGTAACATCCTTGTCTTTGATGAATAATTTTGATTGACTATTACCAACATGAACCTGATACAAGGAATTTCAGTTCCAAAGGTCAACCGCTTGAGTTCAACTTCTTGGCCAATAAAGAGGATTCAAATTGCACTTTTAGGCTACTTAAGTAATTACTTAATCAAATTAATCCTCTTGACTCATTGTTGCTCCCATCTAATGCTGCACATGCTTGTGTAAAGATCATACAAGGACTTTTTGCAGGCACACCGCAGTGCCAATCTGGTTGCAGATGCCAGTATTTTCTGTGATTTCACTCCTGCTAATTGTTGGAGAATCCACCCTCCCAGGGCACACTTGATGCTTTAGGAAGGCACCAAAACAGTGGCAGAATTAAATTGCTCTCAGCTGAAATTACAGAGCAATAAAGCTTATGCTTGATGCCTGTGCTTCCCTTAATGAGATCATCCCACCGAGGCCAAGGCACAAATACACTCTAATGTTGGTGTGCAAACTACATTCTTGCAGGTGCTACATGCACTTCTGTCTCAGGATGGACCTCAATATTAGAATAGATTGTGTGTCTCACAAGGATTTTGCTACGCAATTAGTTTACTTTGATTATCAACAATAAATTAATTCCCCAGAAATTAAAATCAAATAACTCCATACATCTAGTACAGTCCACCTAAGTTTTAAAGACTAATGAACATAAGAGTTTATTTATAGATTCTTTCTGGAAGAAATAGGAATGTGTAGAGATTAGAATACTTAAGTGGCAAATTATCTGAAGCAGAATTCCCTTTCAGTATTTTCAGAGGATCAATGTTTGTCATGTTTATGAAAATATCTTTTCTGTCTTCCAAAACTTTCCTCTGTATGATGTTCTAGCAGATATTTTCTCTTACATGTTGCATTGCATGATAATTTTGTAAAAGACACCTCCAGTTTAGGGTCTAGTAGCCTTTAGATATTTCTGTTGAGGCATTGAATTATAATATGTCAGTTCTAACATGTTTTGCTTAAATCTTAATTTTATTTACCAAATTTATAGGATGCTGTCGTGGCTTTGGTGCCTGAACAGGACATAGAAGTGTTAGTTATTCTTTAGGAATTAACTGAGTCTCTTCATGCTGGGACATTCTTTTCTGGGCTAGTGATATGTCTGCACTCCAGCAGCTGCTCACCTGCTGTGAAGGAGGTGAAGCAAGGGCTATTGCTCTCTGCCAGATGCTTCTGAGCGTGTGAGCAGCAGTCTGCCAGTTCTCCCAAAACTGAAAGACCAAAATTAGACTAAACTTTTGAAAACATGGGCTGGTTTCATGTCACCAGATCCAGCTTCAAGTTTTAGCAAACTTTAATCAGCTTGCCTTTTCCTGTTGTGATGAAACAACACTTACCTGTTTTCACAGTCTCTAGCTTTGTAGAATGGAAAGTCAAAATAAACAACAAAGACCACATTGAACATGCTAATACACAACCTTAAATGTTTCCTTAATTCCTAGGCCTAAACTAGACAGCTTATCCAAACATTTCCTCCCCTTGACTCCTTCTGGCCCCCACACCATCCTGGGTTACTAGATTTTAGATAGGAACTTCTAATACACATAATCCAGATTGAAAGCAGAGTTTCATTAGCACAAACTCCCCTATCATAATTGTAATCTACATTTAATGAATGTAATTAGCCACACCAGGGTCTCCCCTGAGCCCTCCCCTTCTCTGCCCACAGGCAGCAGCCATAAGCTGACACCAGGCTCTTGTATAAAGCTAGCACACTGCACCCATTGCAATAGCAGCAGGTCTACAGGGTTATACTTTACAGGATCATGTCACTGCTTCTCCTTCAGCTGTTACTGCTCTCATGTCTCAGAGCCACAGAACTACTGGGAGATTCACTGTGGAGGAAAAGCAGAAGACCATTTCAGCATCCTTTCTATATGGGCAAAAATCTGCTTGGAAGTCAGAGTTTTCGTGAGCTGGTAGGGGAAAACCCAGTAGGTGTTGAGGAAATCCCAGGAGAACCAAGCTTTTTTGTAGCGATTCCACAGACAGCATCTGAAAGCAAGAAGCAAGAGAAGAAAAAAACATCTAGATTCATCCTTCCCAACGCAGAACTCCATGCAGACCAAGATCTGAGAACCTGGACAGCACCCAGAGAGGTCTCTCCTGTTGCAAACTTCTCTTCATCCCACTATTCCAGCAAGAAGGAGGCCGAACCTTTCTATAGAAAAGATGCCAAGAAATTTTGGGAACACTTCATCTTGAAGAAAAATTCAGCATCTGAAGAGGTTATCTTGCCAATCAAGACCAATGAAATGCACCAAGAAAATTGTAGAACACTGCCTTTCTCTCAGGTAAGAACAGGTGTTCAAGATCAATAAACATGTCTTTCCCACTGCCTCTTGTAATTAGCCCCTAAAGCCAGGTTAGTTCCTTTGCTGAGTCACAGTGCCACTTCAGAACACTCACACCTATTAAGCAGCCAAAAAACACCATTGAAAAAAAGCTGAAAGAAAAAGCCTTAGTCTGATGAGGTAAATGGCTGAATTGCATCACTGGAAAGCCACATTATTTTAGAGAGTTTTTAGAGTGTTACTTGTTCTTTTTATGCAAAGATGTTCTGACTTAGCCTAAGCAAACAGGACAGTGGTGAGTAGTTATCTGTTCACTTAATATACATCTAAACAGTTTGTATACATGAACTACCTCTACATGCATATACAAAAAGAGTTTCAGGGCAAGCGTTTACAGGAGAAGCTGGCTGTTTTCTTGCAGCCAAGCAAGGATTCCTTTCAGCTGTATTAATTGGAAGATTGATGCATACATCTAATTCTGTGCTAAGAATGCCGGAGAACTCTTAGCTTTCCCCATGCACGGATGAAGCCATTCTGTTTCATTGTTACATCAAGACAAGCAAATAGTACCAACAGAAGTGCAGTATTCCTCATAAAGCGGCACCTATTCTCAGTGTTTCTATAGTCACAGTCTATCAAGGACTACGTTTTTTCACTAAATTTGTCTTGCTGGCAGACATATGTAAATATAGATAAGGCTTAGAAACTTGTACTGTTTCACTTTTTGTGTAATGTAGCATGGCAATCTTTCTCCGGGATGGTTGCAGTTATGACAACATAAAAGTGCTAACTACAGTCAAGGTTTTCATGGTTTGGGTGTTGACATAGGCTCTGCTGATACAAGCAATTCTTACTCTTGAAAATCAAGAGATTAAGTGAATGGAACTTATATAAGATTTTAATTTAAAAAAAAAAAACCAAAAACAAAACAACAAACCTGCCAAAGAATATTATGCCTCTTCATATTGAGACAAGAATTTAAGAATACAATGCTTGTTTTATATGAAAGGATGTTGGGCCAGAATAATGTTGTAAGTCCTGCTCAGTGGGTAGGACTGCTTAATGGTGTCACAAATTTAGAACTCGGCAAGTAAAAGGTAAATATGACAAACCCACATGTTGGATTTCCCTGTACCAGTTCACAAAGACTCTCACTGACGTAGATTTTGCCTTTGTTGTGCAATCTAACAATTGCCCATAAGAGTGCTAAAACTTATTTTTAAAAGGTCTTATGTTTTTCTGCCTGCTTGACATAAGAAAAATTTAAAGTAAAGTAGAGTATTTTGTTGGGGGTGATGGTGTTGGCTTTCGTGCCTTGTAGCAATGTCTGTGGGCCATTCGTGTATTGGGAACTTCAAACTGCTTTCTGTTTCAGGGTGTTACCCATGAGAACTGTGAGAAGGTGATGGTACAGAACAATCTGTGCTTTGGAAAATGTAGTTCCTTTCACGTTCCTGGTCCACAAGATCGTCTTTATACCTTTTGTTCTCATTGCTTGCCCAGCAAGTTCTCCATGAAGCGCCTACATCTCAACTGTACCAGTTCTGCTCCAGTGGTCAAAGAAGTCATGATCGTAGAAGAGTGTAAATGTGAGACTCAGAAGATCAAAGACTCTGCAAGTGGATCTCTATCACCAGACTTGCATGTAAATGTACACGAGCACAATTAACCTGTGTGAAGTACTTAACTCCATCATAAGAATTTGCCAATGAAGAAAGCTAAAGAACTAAAGCTTTCCTCACACTGGTACACAAAAACATTAAAGATGTAGGCTTTCTACTTGAACTGCTTCTCTGCTTCAACAATAACTTTACCTAAAATGTCATACATTTTCTTGCAGGCGTTAAAGAAATGGAGGTGAGATTACTGGGCTTATGTGTAGAGATCATACTCTAGGAAAGGAAACCTTTAAAAAAACTTTCACCCTTCCTATCAGTGTCTATAGAATGCTAGTAAACAACAGCACAAGAACTAGCATGATTTAGCTGTGCAAGACCTTCAGGTATTGACTGGTTTACGTTGCCGCTTCTTGCAGGGACTGCCAATGTAGATCTATTGGAAATACAGATGAGGCTTTAGTCTCTTCATTGCAAAAAACAGGTCTACTTTTACATCAAGATAGTGGTAGGGGAGTGCAAAATGTAAATGGACATCAGGCAGATAGAGAGCTGTGACTAGGTAAGGTCATTCTGATTGCTCCCAGCTGGAGTTCAGTTCATTGTGAAAACTAATATACATCATAACTTACATGCGTAGATAGTGGTTGCAAAGCATATTTTGTCATGAAATCACTCTCTTGCTACGTGCTTGCATTTGCTCTGCAGGTTTATTTTTATTGAAACTAGAAAGAGGGAAAAAAAGCGTACTCCCACAGAAAAGACCATAAATTAATAGATCATTATTACTATTATTCAAGTTTACTGTGAAAAGACAATGCACATTTGCTGGTCTGGTGAATGTTAATGTTGTCAGTGACACGAAGATAAAGTTTAAGTAATGTTCTGAACACCTAAAGCAGAAAAGGCATTTGTGTGATAGGAAATCTGCAGAAGGATTTCACTGGCATTGCAATCACAGCTTCTACAGGAACAGCTGTGAAAACTCTCTGTGAGGAAGGGTCTGAGCCCAGCACCAGCCAACACAGCACCAGCGGCTGTCAGCTCAACTGCTGGCTTCTCTGCTCTCTCCTGGATTCGCTGTGCAGACCTGGCACAGACAGTCAGCAGCTTCCAGCAACGAGACTTCAGCCTGTTTCTGAACCGGCTCCTTCAGCCCTCTGGGGATCTGCTCCGCTGCTGTTGCTGTGCGCTCAGATCTGGGGCCCTGTTGCTAAGCTATCCACAGTTCCTTGTTTGGGGGTATTGGAAATCAGTATTGATATAGCTGGTCAATTCAAGGGCTAGGTATTTGGTCTGCACTGTGATCAGAAGTCTCTAAATATTCTGCCAAAAACAATATGGTTTTAGAGTGCAAGGTGTGTTTAATACTTACTGAGAATTGCATCTGAATGATATTCTGAGCTGCTGCAATAGCTGTTTGCTTCTGTAAGTCACTTAGAGTTAGAAAACCAAAGGTTAATGTATAGTTATCTTCTGTTATATATAAAACTGGTTTTAAATAATAAAAGTTTTATACTAAAACCAAACAAAGCCTTCTTTCCATCCTGTTACATTAAGGACTGATGTGCAAACTGCGCATGGTTATTCATATGTTATGGCATGATACATGATGTCATTCCAAACTGTCAAGATCTTCTCATCCATGTATCGAATACCATAAAGGAAATAATTATTTTAACTTAATATGTATTATGGCTTCAGAATGCTGGTCAATAGTCTCAGCATGCCAGTGCAATGAACTAGTACCCAGACTCAGAAATGCACCTTCACATGTTAGGCTGTGTTGAGCATGAATGTGCTCAGGCTATGACCACAGAAAGAAAGGCTTTTCCAGCAGGTGAAGTAGCACCAGCTAGCAACTATATAGGTTCAGAGAACAAATTCCTTATGGCTCACCCTTTTATTCAGTAGAGATTCCTCCTCACTGGGCATGTCTAATTGCACGGCCTTAATGACTGGTGCTTTGTTAAAGCATGCTGTATCTGAATGGAAAAGCTAAAAAACAAAGGTTCAAACCTCAGCACCTTTTCAAACCTTTGTGAGTTATTGTGATTATTAGTATTCATTTTTAATCAAGCCTAAGGAAGAAAAGTACACAAAGCATCAGTTCCCAACTTCTTATTTGCAACTTTATTTTTCAATCAGAAAAAGCTAAGTCTTCTGAGGCTTCTAACTACTGATGTTTTAAAAGTGTGTGAATATATAACAATGCTTGCATTTCTGCATTTCCTTTTTTTTTCTGAAATGAAAGCACATTTTAGCTTTGATACTTGTGGAGAGCCACTTGAAGGTAGGACTTACATACTAATCCCAGTAAGTTCACAAGTCAATTAAAAATAAAAATCTTCCAGTCTTGTAATTTTGGCACGACTGACTGCTAAACTGTGACCTTTGCACATAAGGATGGCAGAACTGAAGCTGCATTGTGGACTGGAAAGTATTCAGCCTAATTTTTAAAGCTCCTTTTGTGTGCTGAAGCATTATTGCAGACAAAGAAAGATATTAATTTAAGGAGTTTGCAGGACCAGATCCTTAGTGTGAATTTGCACAGCTTAAAAGTAGGTGAAAAGAGGTAACGACAGCTGTAGTAATTGCTAATTAGATTAGGGCTGTAGGTTTTTTGGATGAATGTTTAATTAACCCAGCAATGACTGGTTGCATGTAATTAGCACAGTTTTCTGCAAAATCAAGAATGTGTTAATTGGATCAGATTTCTCAGCCTTTAAAAATTCCATATTAGGAAGAAGTTGTGCCCAGGGCCTAACAGGTTTTTGCGCTCTCAGCACAGCTATGATGTCCCCTACTAGTACAACGACGTGAGTCAGAGAGGAGAGGGGTGTGATCTGTGTTGCTATATGGATGCTCCCAGTAGTCATGCCATTACAGCAGCAAATCTGCCTGACTTTAATTTAGTCATGTCCATTCAGATGTTGCACGCTTTCTGGAGTGAAAGCTTCTCCAATGTAACTATGTTTACAATGGAAGTGCTGTTAACATGATCTCTTCTAATTCAGAGCATTCCTTGTGCAAACCTATCTTTACAGGAGACTACCTCGTTCACCTTTTCTGAAATAGTCACAGCTAACCTCATGGCTGTCAGTTAACAAGCTTTAGCACGTTTGACCGGCAGGTACTTGTAGTGCTTTCTCCTAAATGCACCAGGCTCCACACTGCAATAGCAAGGTGACAAGATACCCTACATGGGGAGATGCTCCCTGCCAGTTTGCACAGCTGCATAATCACATTGTGTCTGGGAGCATGCGCTGTGCAGCACAGAGCATAGGAAGAGGCCTGGGGTTGAGGCTACCTTAGGTCCTCCAGCAGGCAGCATGCCAGCGGAAGAAGGAAACACTGATAGAGAATTATAAATATTTTGTATTTGTTGTTTCCTTAAACCTAACTCCTTTAACATCTGGTATGCAGCCACCAATTTCAGCTTCCCCCCCTCCCCGCCAGAATCTCTCCCTGACAGCTGCACACACCCTCTCTGCTCAGATGCAAAATTAAAATGGGGATAGAAAGACTCTGTAGTTGGCCTGCTGCAAGAATATTGATAAAAATGTTAATTCTCCACACTGAGAATAAAATCATCCTGTTTAGAGAGCTGTTGAGGTTTACGCTGGACTGGCCTCTGAAACAAATGATGGATGCACTCTAACTTCTCTCCCAAGAGAAGAATTAAGAAAGAGAGACAGAGACTTATGGGTTGAAAAGAAACTAAACTACTTCAATGAAATAGTAATAAGAATAAAATAATAAAAAGATAATAATGTTAATAAGAAACTAATGACATATATAAAATATATCCGAAACTGTATTAAGCTCCCAGGATGATGTTCACATCACTGGTGGGCACTAGGGGACTAGACTTGGTGACGGATGGGACCATGATTCTGCATCTGGATTCAGGAACACATGGATTGGGATCAAAGGCAGATGAACAGATGAAGAGAGTCCTCCTTGGACACCAGCCATTGCAAAAAGAGGCTGACCCTTTGATCCCTCAGCTTTTATACTCGCATGACGCAGATGGGATGGAATACGCTGCTGGTTAGTTCTGGGTCACCTGTCCTGTTCGCTCTTACCCGCAGATGCAACCCCCTTAGGCTTCTCCGCTTCCAACCCTCCAACGGGGCAAGGAGCCGACTGCTGAGGCTGGTTCAAACTCAGCTCACACTGCAAACAGGTACGGAAGCATTCAAGCAGTCTAATGCCTTGCCTGGACTTCAAGCAGCAGTTCCTCGAGAGAGAGAGGCATCAGAAGAGCTAATGCTAGGATATCTGCAGCTAAACATTATCTGAGAACTCCTCACACCACAGAAGTGCCTTGGATGAAAATTAACTCCCTAAGTTAGCCTACTGCCTTGTCCAGTTTAGGCCCAGTGTAATGTGTCTGGGCTGGGGGATCAGTATACTTCACTGTGCCTACTATTGAGACAGACAGACTGGGACACATAACTTGCCTTTGATTTTTCTGGTGATTAGGTCAGGGAGAAAATGGAGTCCAAGAGACATTTTCCATTAACATCTACTGCCTGACATTGTGACTGAAAAAACTTCTGGGCCAGGATAGGTTTTGCTTCAGCACAGCATGTCTTTAGCACAGACCTCTGTCTTCATGACACAGAGAGTTTTGCTTCCATTCCACAGTTAGCAAGTGTCTCCTATGCACGTCAGCAAGGTTTACAGCAAGCGAACAACGCAGTGGTGCTGCAGAAAAGAAGTGGCAGTAACAAACTGCGCCATTTAGAAGGAGCCAGGGAGATGAGTACTGTTTAGACGGCCAATTTCTCAGCCCAGGAGATACCTATGCACAGACTGCACATCGATCAAGGGGCACAAGTGGGCTCAAAATGAATCCTGGAAAACAGCCTCAGGAAGCAAGGGGCTTGTAAGCAGCAAGAACCACAGGAGTGGCAGTGCGTACCTCTCTCTTGCATGTGCTCTCCATAACAGAGCATCAGCTGTTACTGCACATGGCTTGATTTTAGCGTGCTGATTTATTATTTACAGAGTGCCAATAAAATTTATATGATGACAGCTGGTGGCTCCTGTGGTAATTTATAAACAGCAACAACAACACAACACAGACATCAGAAACTCCAAGAGGAATTCTACACTATTGTGCAATATTCAGCACAGAATAATGTGGGTATTTTTCTAATTTTGCGGACTTTTAATAATCTTTGTGTAATACATCTATATTGGACTTTATGTAAAGTATTATGCAAAGTTAATATTTCCCAAAGGTATATTTTTTCCTTCAGAATGAAGGTCACCACAAAGACTCATCTAGACTTTCTATCTAGATTTGATGCTCTGGAAAAAAGTGTCAGGTGATTTCTACAGTCCAAGCCTCTGAACATTCAGTTGGGAAGTCCAGCACGTGATTGCCTGCTTTTCTTCCTGTGCTGTGTTTCCCTAAAAGAAATACTAACAAATGGGAACTGCGGTGCTGATGATGGAAACAGAATGAACCACTGCCCTTGTTCTACCTCTGTTTAGTCTGCACATCCAGTAGAAAAGAGTAAAATAAAATCTGTGCGACCTAATGACTGGCCATTATCAGTGTACCACTACAGAAATGCAAATACCTGGATTTGAATAGAAGATGACACTATTGGCCAATTCTTCTTAATTCTATAAGAAACCTTCATTGATCATACTATCCCTCTTTGTTTATCTTTCCATTTTATTTCCCAAGTGCTTTGGTTTCCTTTTCACTCCTTGGTTGCTGGTTTGTTGGGGATTTTTTTCCCATCTACATATAGTCTTCAAATCAGTAAGAAGATTTCACAGCCTATTGTATCTTCATATAAAGGCATAAATTCATGTGCAATTTGTCATGGGTTTAAAGGCAGAGGCTGTTTTACACTACAACCACCTTTCCAGTGATCCACGTTTCTTAATAGTAAATAAACATGTCTATTATTTTCAGTGTTACCTGTTCCTAGGGATACACGTAGGTTGTTCTTGAGGAAGTTATGGTTTACCTGGAACATGCTACATTCTCTTTCCACACAACCTCTAGTTCCTGCTAAGAATATGTATTTTCAGGTCAGAGCAACTTTAGCTCAAAGTGTCAACAATTGCTCTGTAAAACAGAAGACACTGGACACTGAAACATAAATCAGGACAAGGTCCAAAAGTCTTGACAAACGCTTGAAACCCACCTAAACACTACACTGACTTTTTGGGAACCGTTTTTCAAAATAACCGTATTATGATTCAAGTTTTAGCAAGAATGTTATCAGTAATAAAGAATAGTTTTCTGTATTGGTGATGATCACCGTTTCATCCATCGATGTACGGGAAAAGTGCTCCAGGGCAAAAGCCCATCAATTTATGGTGGGAACCGTGCCACTCAGACAGATGGGGATACCTTTAGGTAGCTGAAAGATCATGTATGCGCATCAGCAATGGGTGCTCAAGGCATGATTCCCAGCTGGGAACACTGAAAATGCTGTCTGTTAAAAGCTGTCTGTGGCTTTTAGCTACTGCTAATCCCTTGCAGGTCAGAATTATTTTTTAAAAAAACAAAAGTTAGGCTTGTGTGTCCATGTAGCCCCCTGTGAGCAAAGGACACAGCACAGCAGGAGACACAAATTTCACAACTGGCCTATGCTGACCGAGAAGAGAGTGTAGGATGCCAAGTAGAGAATTACGAGAATAATTCTTTGCTCATGCACACAAGGTGTACCACTCAAATCAGGGCATGCCCAATTCGGTTGGTGTAACACCTTTCAAGCATTCAGATATGACATAACACACCCATACTACTGCTTTGAAAAACAACTACAATTCTATGGTTCCATCAGCATCTTTCTTGATCTAGATGCCCCTGGACTTGATTTGCTACTTATGTAGAATCTCAGACAATAGGTGGTGTATCACAGAGGCGTTGGAGCCACTGGGATGCTGGCATTATCTTGGCAGTCCAGCATTATTCTTTCTTGCTCATGGATGGCTTTAAGCTTCCGACAAAGAAAAAGTCTGTATCTCCAAGGTGGGTGCTGTCCTACTGTTGTCTCAAAGGTGCCATCACTTAACCAGTGTGCAAGATCACCTCTCCTTGCAGTAAGCTGCAGCCCTTCAGTTAACTTAACACGATTACACAGTAGAGAAGGTAAAATACGTATTTATCTTAAGAATGCTTCACATCATTATGAAAGTTGGTACCATTTCATACTATATACCAACTGGTAAAATTGTCAGGGAATGAGAGTCTCCTAACAGGACCCTGGAAACGAAGGCAGTGGCCTTGTCTGCAGCACTTACATTTGTCAGGACTTGCAAAGGGACACTGCAGAAATGAAGGAGAGGATCTTGAGGCTGGGAAGGGCCCGGCGTCGGTTTCTGCAGCTCCAGCACCGGAGAAAAACGCCCGCACGCTAAAAGGAGGGGGGAGGCCAGAGCTCTCACGCGGCTCCTCCCGTCTGT
>VXBJ01005177.1:61746-79894 GCA_013400055.1 Nycticryphes semicollaris
GGGATGGGGAGCGCTGGCTTCCCCGCCGGGCGCCTTCGGGCATAGCCCAGGGAAGGGCGGCTGGTAGGAGGGTAGGCTGGGGGCCTCCGCATTTCAAACGTCAGCTTTGCCTGTGTTAAACCAGCGTTACCAGCCCTGGACTTGCGGCTTTACGTCTTAACTAGCTTCAGGAATGCTATTTGCTGTATAGAGAGTTTGGGGGAGAAGGGGGAATCCTTAGCAAACTTCACGAATGTCTCCTTATCTGTAAAATAAATACTGTTGTCATTTTCCCGAAGCTCCACCGCGGTTTTTTTTCTTTGTTTTGGGTTTTTTTTNNNTGGTTTTTTTTTTTTTTTTTTTTTTTTTCTGCTAAGGGATGAGGAAGGCGTTTGCTGCTGTGAAGTGGTAATGGGAGAGGTGTGTGGGTTTTGCTGGTTGCATGCCCTAGCAGCACAGCACAGGGAAATAAAATGTCCTCTGACCATTTCTCGCTTCTTGCTTTCATTCTCCAGCCACAGTAGTTAATAAAATGAAACTGTAACTCTTCTTTCCCTCCGTGCTGAGGATCTGAACAGTGGTGAGCTTAAGTTAACAAACGCTGTCAACAAGTGGCTGTTTGCTCAGCAGCAGGTGAAGAGAGTTCTCATGGATTTGTGGTCAATGGGGATATAGTGTGTATACATTATATCAAGCCACCTCCCAGTCCAAGCCTGTGTGGCATCTTTCATGAATGCAGTAGATGTTTACAGGTACGCCTTGCAAGATCCTATCTATAAAAAAAAAATTGGGTGGGAATGCTTTGCCTGCCTTAACCAACCTGTCAACAGCCACCTAACAACTGTGTAGTGCCATGGTTTCTACTGACAACCCTCTATTGTACTAACATGTGCAATGCTGGGAACGTGGGGTTCTGTCATGGCAAAAATATGCTACTGCTTGTATTAACTGGTTATTCCGCTACTAGTTTTGTTAAACAGAAGAATTGCAAAAGGCATAGCGATAATTCTATCCTGACACTTTATAACATCACATAAGTGACTTTAAAATCTAGTTTAGAGTAATTTAGTTGTTTGACTCAAGTCCACTTTGTTTTTTTCTTGTGGTGTGGTGTTGTTTTAGTTTTTTATCAGTAATTTTTGGCAATAATTCATCAGGTTTCAGGAAAGTCACATCTAAAACCGTACCAAGTTGATGGAGGCTGTTGATTGTTATGGTCTTTCCCTGGCTATCAAAAAATTACAGGAAGTGCAATCTTTCAACGTTTCTTCTCCCTGCTCCTTTTTCTCTCTGATTTGCTTAGAGTACAGCCTTTTTAGAAAGTGGTATTTTTCTCTAGAAGTGTATCTTATAGAGCAGCAAATTGTTCAGTTTGTATAGGGGCTAAAATTGTGTTTCATGGTGAACAGTACTATGAATAATTGATCTGTGTCATTCTGGGCTTGTTCAAGTGTTTGTGAAAAAAAGTTCTGGAAGCCAGATTTCACAGCCTTACTTTTTTAACTGAAGTAGAAGTCCAGGGCTAAGATGAGTCTGACTGTATAGGATCTTGGTTTCTAGTTATGTATCAGTGCAACAGCCATAAAATTGCAAGGAGCAGAATGTCACCAGAGCTGGCTGTCATGCTTCTTAGGATGTGAAATTGAGTAGTGTTTGTATTGGGTTTCTTTATGATACAGATTTTTCTAAATATGTTTTGGGACAGTCTTGATGCAAAATTGTATACTTTTTTGAAGTCTGCATTCAGATGAGCCTATTAAACCAATCTTTATCTCATGCTAACATTACTGGTTAGTGCAAAGCTTTCTCATTTCTCAGAATTGACTTTCTGCCTGCCTGACTCATTCTGTATCTCATTATTCAGTGGGCATCACATCAGAATTCATATTGGAGGTGACTGTAGTGAACAAATACTGAGTTTATTATACCATTAATTGAATTGGGCAGAAAGAAAAGGATTAGCAAAAAGTGATATCCAGACATCCCGTAGTAAAATTATTTTGTGGAAAGACAAAAACAGTTCTTGATCCCGTAGGAAAGACTTGGTCATGTTTTGGTAAATCTGACTCATTGCACAGCCACATCTACTGTTTAGTTTCAAATGCTTTGCGTTTGAGATGTTTATTTAGAAAAAATAGTTATAAATTAGTGTAAGAGGGAAGAAAAGCACAAAACTTCCAACATTAGGGTAATTTATCCTAAATAATTTCTTTTGAAAATTTCAGGCATCACATATATGAGTACTAAGTATATATAGATACAAATAACTTCATTGTTTTTTTCAACTGGTTTATTGTAAACCTGATAGACCTTTTTTCCTCTATATATTGTAGTTCTTGTCAGAAATGATGCATCCTAGAGAACAGAATTATTTCAAAGCATTCTTCTTTTCTTTGACACTGTATTTGAAAGAGTAAACAAACTTTTTTTTTTTGAAAGTATATTTAAAAAGAAGACTGTTAATTTGTCTTATCTGTGAGTTAAATTGGAATCTAGTACTTTCTAAGTAATCAGCAGATTGTGCACATTTTAGGTTTTCTTTATACCCTGTACATATTTATGTATGGTATATAAACCAAGAGGGAGAAGGGGAAAAACTTACTTTGCTGGAGGAAGTCAATATATTGACATCTTCTATGCAGTATTGCTGACAAAATATAATTAAAAGTCCAAAACTTAGTTTATCATTATAGTGGGCATGCAGGAACCAAGCATATCGCCATTTAAAGTAACTGAAATACACTATCAGTGGTGCAGTTTTATATAGACCTTTCTCTGAACACTCCTATTCTTTTAAATCTGTGTTAATATTGTAAAATGTCCTAGAACTAAAAATTGAGGTAAACTAGTTAGAATCGACACATCATTTCAGATTTGGGATGAAAATTGTGATTTGGGCTGGGTTGGCAAAGGATCTGGATGTCTCTCTGAAGAGCTTGAGAGGAAACTACTTGGTGAGGTGAGGTATGAAGAACAGAATAGAAGGTAATCTATGCTGCCTTTCAAACCACTGATGATGATTGAGTATCACACTCTTTTCTGTTTCTTTCAGAAAAGATACAGAAGGCGATGATGAAAACTCACCCTTTCTTGAGAATGGGGCCTTTTTTTGCATAGTTCCAACTAGTGGAACTTGCCATCAAAGGTACGAGTTTGAGGAGGGGTGTGCATGTGTTTGTTTGGTTTGGTTTTGTAGTTATGAAAGTGAATAATATTATCCAGGCAAAAGTTAGTCATTGAGTTATAAAAATTTGGGCTATATTTCCATTATAAGCATTCTTACTGTTTTCTGAAGATCTCTCTCACTGCGTCTTGCTCACACATTATACTTCGTAGGTCACTCAGAAACAAGTTCTTACATCTCTCTGTTTTGTTTGTTGAGCTGTTACTTCCCCTTCTGAAGAAACACTGTGAAGTCATGGAGTCTCTGCTGCTTTGGTAAGATGGAAAACAGATGGATTCTTCAGCAGTCAGCAGTGTTCCTAGCTGCCTCTAGTTTTTTTGGCCTCTCTGTCAGTCTGCATGATTTCCCCTTCATAAATGTATGCTGACTGCTCCCCATCATCTCCTTGTCCTTCATGTGTGAAAACAGTTTCCAGGATTATTTACTCCACTTTCCCAAGGATCAGGGTGAGGCTAGCAGACCTTTAGTTACCTACATCCTCTTTCTCGCCGTTGAAAACAGGGTTGACAATTTTGTTCTTGAGTCCTCTGGAACCTCACCCATAATCTTAAGACTTTCAAACATAATTGAGAGTGGCCTGACAGGGCCACCTCTCTCAACACTCATGGTGGTGTCTCATCAGGTCCCATGGAAATGTTATGTCCAGTTTGTTTAAAGGTTTTTTAATCTGATCCTCCTTAAGTCAGAGTAAGTCTTTCTTGCTCCAGACTTTCCCACTTGTCTCAGAGGCCTGGGATTCCAGAAAGCAGGTTTTACCCATAAGGAGCAAGGTGAAGAAAGTGCTTTGACCTTTTTGTATCCTTTCACACCCCACATTCAACAGCAGACCCACATTTCCCCTACTCTTCCCCTACACTGCCTTGCAAGTGTGCTGTAAGTACTTTCACTTGACCTTTAGTATCCCTTACCAGATTGAGATGTGAATGGAATTCCAGTTTCCTAACCGTATTCCAGTGCATCCATGTAGTGTTTCTGTATCAAGTGCGTGCACACACTTGATGTGGCTCTGCATCACCTCTGTTCAGTTGATTATAAGATGTCTGTTTTCCACATCATCCTGCATCCTTTGCTCACAAACCCTGACCACCACTCCCTGACTCAGTTGTAGGTCACCACCTCCCTCTCTTATTATTCCTAGCCTTCCTTTAGCAGATTAACCAGCCTGTTGTCAAAGATACTTTTATCTCATGTGCATCCTGCCCCTCTTCCCTCGCAGTTCTTGATCCCTCAGAGAAGGTCTTGTAGATGCAAAAGCTGGGTCCTAGCTTCTTACACAAGCTACACAACCACTTCTTGGTCTACAGGATCTGTCTTTTCCTTCTGAAGTCCTTCCCGTTCACCAGTAAGATGAAGGAGACACCATGTGGTTCCCAGGCTCTGGCCCTCATACTACAAGCCACGTAGCTATGCTTGATACACTGTCTCCTTGGTAATATCCTTGGTACCTATATGGAAGGGCAGCTAAGTATAACAGTCTGAGGACCAGAGTAGTATGAGCCTCAGTAAATACGTTCGTGGTATGCAGGACTCAAGCCCCTGACAAACAGCAAACCTTACCAGGTAACAGGTTGGGCTGCCAGAGGTCCCTCTGTCCCTGCAGCAGGGAGTTTGTCATCACTGTTCCTTGCCCTGTCCTGCCCACACTGCCACAGGACTCCAGCACAGCTGCCTTGGAAGGTTCATTAGACAGAGCTCCCTGTCTTTACCTGCTGCCAGGGCTCAGAACCTGCTCTGTAGATCAGAGCTACAAATGGAACAGGAGCCGTCTTCCTGGTGCCGGAGCTCAGAAGCTCCCAGGCTTCAACAGACTCAACTCTTCATGCCCAGCCTGACAAGCTAAGGCTCTGCCCCCTTCTCAGTATGGTGGGACTTCACATTGCTGTAGCTGCAGGGTCTTGCTGGATATCTGGTCTGTCTCCTTTCAGTATCACTGATGTACAGTCTGCTCACCTCCTCCCACAGTTTCTCGGCTTGATGGGGCAGATCTTCCATCGGCACACGCTTACAATGATATAAACTGGTTTAGTTCTAAACATGCTGGTTACCAAAGTTAACTTACAGCCAAGGCACATTAAAAGGTGGCAGATTCAGGAATACAGTATTACATCATTTATATACTACGTGTGTAGTGTATTAATACCATGTATACAACAGACTATGGTGCATGCAGTAAGTAAAATTTAAAAAGAATAGTAAGTATAGGCTTAAATATCTTTTATGATTATAAACTTAAAAACAACTTTAAGGGCACAGTGTCTGTATTCAGTATGCAACATAGATTTACAAAACAAATGTTAGGATAAACGTAAGCACAGTACTCTGCTATACTTGAATGGGAAGACTATTTCACTGGAAGACAGCAAAAAAGGGTTGTGATAAATAGGACAAGTATAGGAAAATGTCAAGTAGGTGATTTGAGTCTGATTAGATATCTAGGAAAAAAAGAAAACTACATAAATGCAATTTGTGGATAATAATAAGCAGAGAAATTGTGAACGCTAGTGAAGATAGACACGTAAACCAAACACCTGGAAACAGAGGTGTCTGACTGATAAACGACATGAAATTTCAATGCAATAAGTAGAAGCTGAAAGGAATGGAAAGAAAACCATCTGAAATGGGTAAGTTCTCTGAAGCCTAAAAATCAGGGAAGCTAATGGGTGGCAGTGTAGCTTGGGATTTGTGTGTGTGTTGTAATATTAAGATATGTATATGGGAACAGTCTGACAGTAAGTGTTAACAGTAGTAATTCTTCCCTTGAAGGTTCTGCTGAGTGGTGCTTATGACTTAGTGCTCTGTTTTTACGAAGATCATACTGTAGGAATTGGTAGGGTTTCTTCAATCCAAAACAAAAAAGAAACCGGTGCACTAAAACCTCAGAATGGTAAAGGTTGATGTTTTAAGTGTGATTAATGGTGAGAAAGCTTACTGTTGTATGATACCCCTTGATCATCTACATGAAAGGTGTCAGAGTACTGTTGTTCCTTTCTCTATTGATTTCCTATAAATGCCATGAGAAGATTCTTTAAGCAGGGAAAAATGACAGATTCCTAGGAGAGTTTGTGACTATTTCAGCATGCAAGGTAGTAAAAAATAATCTCAAAATACAGTTGGGAGGCTAATATAGATCGGTGGGATGAATCTTTGTATAACATAAATTATTCCCCATATTTCTTGTTTGTTTTGCAACCTTTTTATTTTGATGGGAGACTTCTTTTCTTCAATGTTTATATCTTTTGCTGCTGCTGGTTATGTGCTTTACCTTTTACTTTTTTTTCCCAGGTACTTGTTAATTAAACTTGCATCTTGATGATAGATGTTACTTTTTAGTGAGATACAACTTACTAATGAAATCATAAAATATTTCTCTTCTTGGTACTTGAGCAGTATATGTGAAATGTCTGTAAGTTATCATTTAATTCCTTAAGTTGATAGCTGACTGTTTTTATTTTTTTCGTATTTAAATGTGTGTGGAACTGTGTAGGATGCACAAAACTCGTTAATTTACACTTTTTATTTATTTATCTCTCTAGGATAATCTTTTATTCCTGTGTCGTGAGGGATTATTACCTGTTTGATTTCAATGGGACGACGAATTCACTTTGTGGTTGACCCTCAGGGTTGGTGCTGCATGGGCCTGATTATCTTTGTCTGGCTGTACAATACAATCTTCATTCCAAAAGTCATCCTTTTTCCTCACTATGAAGAGGGGCATATTTCCGTTGTGGCAATTTTGTGTAAGTCAATGTCACTTAACCCTTTCTTCTACTAGTAAAAATAGAATCTTTGGGCATATATATGGGAAAGGTCAAAAAAATACAGAAAAAGGTGAAAGATAAGATAAAGGATAAATTCTGGGCTGGAGCCTATATGTTTGTGTTCTGAGAAGCTGAGCCACTTCAGTAATTTCAGAGGTGTTGTGGTAAAACTTGTTTATGTGGAAACTGGGCAAAAGTATTAATACAGCTTTCAAATCATGTAGCTAGGACTTGTTGGTAGAATTTCAGGCCCAAAACTCTTAATGCCTGTCAGAACTTGGGGTGGTAGAACTGATGGTTGATGAACTGAATTTTGTTAGTTTTTCCATACATCCTGGATGGGTCAGATAATATGATTTATGCTAATAGGTTTTGCTGGGGAAAAGGCTTGAATTATAAACTAGAACCAAATCTAAAATGAAGATGGACTATTGGGAATGTCCTTTCACACAGAGACTTTGAATTGTAGAATGATTAGTGCTTATTTGATAACACAGTGGAGGAACTACTTCTTAAATACAGTAGTAAGATCTTAGTGGCATTCTTCTGATGCTATCAAAACAGTGTTCAATGCTACTTTTTCCTCTCCCTTTTTATGACTGGAGAGTATTTAATATTGTAGAATGTATGGTAGCAAAAATATATCTGGAATTGAATGAGAAAGCTGAATAATTTCCAAGTCAGTGCTAAGTATACCTGAAAAAGACTAGCAAATGCTATTTATTTTTTCAGGTTATTACTTCTGCTCATTATTTTGTATAGCTTCATTACTAAGAGCCTCAGTAGCTGATCCAGGAAAGCTACCTGAAAACCCAAAGATACCAATTACAGGTATGTTAAGGTGTTTCTGTATAATTGAATAAAGGTTATTTTAATGACCTCAAAATATTTTGGAATCAATTTGATTTTGTGAGATTTGATGGAAACCATGTGCTGTCTCTGTTGAAGGCTATATTGTTAATAACATTAAAATCAGTATGTCACTGTTTACTTGTGAAGTTCTAGTACTTTCCATTGTGTAGACTCAAAACTTCTTATTCAACACTTGTATTCCATCAGAAGTTGTGTTGGAAATTTTTCTATGGGAAGAATCTTTCTGCATTCCAAATATATTGCATATATTTCTAACTTGATAATATTTAATACAAAACGTTTAGAAATGGTTAGTCATTGTAACTCTACAGCTTTTTTCAAAGTAAATTTATAAGAAGTTGAAAGTGGTGGTAGAGGGTACTCTTATGCTGGATTTTACCTGTGCATTTTTATGTGGTTTTTTTGGTTACTTAAGTTTGTATGGGCTGTTAAGCAAACAAATATGACACTGATCACATTGTGTGCTAAAGAGTAGCAACTTAGGTCCTTGTGATTTTATCATGAAATTCTTGTATGACATCTGATGCTCTAAAAATTTGAGGGAATTTGAAACCCTAATAATTCCCCACAGAGAAAGCCAACATTTTTATGAACTATTTGATGCTATTAAAGTGCTTGTCTAATGCATAGAGCTTTTAAATAGCAGTTTAAAATGGAGTAGGGCTATTAAACAGCTCTTTGTCACATTAACAAAAACCACTTTTTGAATGTAGGAAATGCCTCAAATGTAGTGAGGGGTGAACATTTCAGTCTAGTCTTACAAATGTGGTGGATTCCAGGGGGTAACATTTTACTCTGTCTTCCTGATGTTAGTGAGAATCCAAGGTGATGTGTTTGGACACATGGTCTGTTTAGCCTTAGCACTGATGTTATGATGAGCACAAACAAGGCAACAGGTAGCAGGAAGGGATGTATCTCTCTGGGATTCAGGTGTGAAACACCGATTGCAGAAAATCTCCTGTCAGTATTCTTTCTGCTCCTAGTAACTGAGCTTTTGATCAAGTAAAACGAAGAGTGGCTCAGACTTGGGTCCTGCAGTCAAAAGTTCTTGCTACAGGAAGAACAACATGGGTTCTAGAACCTGAGCCGAAGAAGGAAGACGCTCAGTGCAGTTACAGAAAATGACATTACAATGACTGCATGTTGATTTACCTACAAAATACAAGGACCAGTACAAATACCCTTTGTGCACAAATGTTTCTTTCTCTTTTAAGAGATCCCTTTGGATGGCTCTCCAACCTCTTCACGCTCCATTCATTTCATATGTCAATGATACTTTATCTATACTTCTGAAGATGGAACACTTAACTGCGACATTGATACTATGATTTGGTGTGTGTAGTATCAGAGATTTTTTACTTTCTAAAGTAGCACTTCAGTTCTTTGGTATTGTCTAGGTTGGCAGGAAGATACGTTTTTGCATTGGTATAAACCATATTCAAAAATGAAGTTGCGTTGTTTCTGAACTCTGCTGATAGCTACCCTATTGAGTGACACCTTTGTGACACTGGATTTGTGGGAACAGGTTGTAAATCACTTTCCATCTGGCACTATGACTATTTTAATGATCTCAGATATTGGGCTTATTTACTTCCACTGTCCAAATGTTATTTTGCAAGAAAGATGAGATTAGAGCTGCCTGCAAGTGGCTTAGAAGTGCTGAATTTAACTTTGTTTACACAGGGGCAATGATTTACTATACGAAATTTCAGAAATTACTACTCTAAAATCTATGTTTATTTATTTTCCCCATGCAACTTAAGAAATTACATTAATGAATTACATTCATTAAGAAATTACATTTACAGAAAATACATTGTTTCATGAATGGAAATATTACAGAATTGGTGTGGTTTGTTTCTCATGTGAAGATGAACTTCCTGACTATATCATTTGAATTCTCATTTTCAAAATTTTCTTATAACCTGAAGGTAAATATGCAATTTGAGATTAATAATAGCTCAGCTGAACAGCAGTAGTTCCTCGAAGTTTCGGCTACTCAGCATTTCTGGAGATCAGCTTAAAGAATGTCACAGTGGGCATCCAAAATAGTGTATATTTTTAAATACAAGCCTATCCTCTGTCTGTTCTCTGGTTGTCTTATGTATAACATCGCATGTTGTGAGATGCATGTCGTAAAATGCTTTGGAATGGGAGAAGCTCCTGAAGTGTTCATTGTGTATTTTATATTAGTTTGTTAGCTGTGAAAAATTTAAGTAGCAGCATTTCCTCAGGAGGTTTTGGAATGACAGTGAGATTGTGGGATGGCTCTGTCTTGTAGATATGTTTTTTCACAGTAGACATGTAAGAAAATAATAAAATTATGGTCTTCCGTGTTTGAGTGACACCTTTTGTGCCATAGTAATTATTCCCTAGAAATATATGGGAAGAGAGAGGATTTTGGAGAAGAAAACTTGGACAGAGTGGCAGTAATGTTTTTACCATTTAGTTAAGGTGACACTGGGAAAAAAAAAGTTTTTTATATGCTGCCCATCCTTCTCAGATGACAGTAAGATTTTTTTATTTCTCTTTGAATCACTACCATATAGATTTATCATGATCGTGCTATACTGAGTTTAAATCTGTGTCTTTAAAATTTCTCCTAGAACGAGAATATTGGGAATTATGTAACAAATGCAATATGATGAGACCAAAGCGTTCACACCATTGCAGTCGTTGTGGACATTGTGTGAGGAGGATGGATCACCACTGTCCATGGTAAGACCAGGACATTCGTTCTAATAATCTGTTTTAGTGAATAATTTCAAAGTTCATGGTCTTGACTGTTGCTCATTTGCCATATTTCTGTCCCAGTACTGCTTAATCATTTAGGCATTTAGAGCAGGAGAAGAACAGCTTTGAGACAATCTTACGTCTGCAAGTAAAATTCATAGTAAGAACTGTTGCGGTGTAACACTTTATCATTGTCAAATTGTTATATGAGTATAGTTCAGGAAAATTCACATCTTCTTTAAAGAGAATTGGAGTTTTTTTCTCCTAAAACTTATCTCAACATAATTAATCTGTAGATTGCAGATTTATTTCATTTGTTGCAATTTATTTTTTCATGTTGGAAAAAATATTTTTTGTCGGAAATTAATCCATATTTAGGTTTCTTGGATTGAAAGGAAAGATTGCAATTTTAACATAAAAGGGAATGCTCTTTGTAATAATGAAAATAGGTCATGGTTTCAGACAGTTTTTTGTTTTTAGTTGACCAAATATCTGTTCTGGATAGAAAATGTTATTGACTCATACCATGCCCTGCTTGTCATAGCCTCTCTGATTTTTTAGTGATATTGCTTATTTTGGTGTTCTCTGACTAGTTTCCGTTAAAAATGAACTAACCTGGCTGAAATTCTCTACTTAAGCTAATTGTTTATAGTGTAAGATAAAGTCAGACATTTCTTTCAGTAGTTCTGCAGTGTCATTTCCATCAAGACAGCAATGATGAACTGCAGAGGACAGAACCGACATCAGGATCCTTCTATGTTGATTTAGCCATTTTTCAAACTACCCTCTTTGGTAAATAGTGCCAGTATCGTTCTTTTGTCAGGGTGGCTTGGCTTTGTACTGATGTATGTGCCAATGCTTGCATGAACTTGTGACCTGACCACATTTTTTTGCATCAATTTAACTTCCATGAAGCAGACTGGATGTGGCTTTCAAAGGTTTCAAATCTGGTACTTAATATATTTAAAATCCTTGTGATTCCTTTACTTCTTTATATTGGAGTATGCACGTGTTGCTGAATAGAGATGCCTCTCCCGTCTTCTGTTTCCTAGATTCCTTCCTTAAATCATGATGATTTGTCATTGAGGTACCCTGTCATCACATTTATTTCAAACCATTTATTTGCATTTCCAATTTCACAGTTCACAACCAGTGAAATGTATTGAGTAGCAGGAGATAATTAATATTACTATGAAATTTTGCAGAATTTAAAAAAATAATTTTGTTACTTGAGTTTTACTTAAAATTGTAGGAGTATCTTTACTACATGAAAATATGGAGAAATATCTCCTATTCTAAGCAGTGGTCTAAGTAATGTAACTTTTAATGGCAGTATAACAAAACCACCCTTTACAGGAACTGCCATCTCTGACATACAGACCATCACTTTGATTAAGAATGGAGTGATTAATCAGTAGTTCTTGTGTTTGCTCATTACTTCTAACGCTCTTATAACCACTATTATAACTTCTTTTATTCACAGTAACTGCATATCATAAATGCAGCATTTAAAGGATTTATAATTTTTTGTCTTTATATGTACACTTTGTTTCCCTGCAGGATTAATAATTGTGTTGGTGAAGACAATCACTGGCTATTTTTACAGCTCTGTTTCTACACTCAGATCCTTAGTTCCTATACGCTGATACTTGATTTCTGCCATTTCTACTACTTTTTTCCTCTGAAAAAAGAAAACTGGGTAAGAACCTGCTTTCTCTACAAAGTGAATAGCTAGCTAGTACTGCAATGTAATTTATTTTGATGTCTAGTTACTACGTGTTTCTGCTGGTTGAATTGTTTAGCAGTGGAGACTTCATCTAGGTGCATGTTAATCAAGTGAGCAAACTGATTTGTGGTAAGTAACAAAGTATCATTCTAAAAGGGTATATGGTTTCTATACATTAAAAACACAACATTAGTTTCCTTAGAAATCTAGAAAAGGAGGACAGAAATGGTTATGTTCCTTCAGAAGTGATTAGTGAATAAGAAGGAGATGCAAGGTAACTAATTTAGTTACTACTAATTTTTTAATTTCTTTTTACTTTCTCCAAAGTAAATCAATAATCTGTACAGCGTATGTATCTATCCTAAGTCCCTATTTAAAAATGCTGATATTGACAGAAAAATTAAAAAACCAAACCAAACCCATATGATCATAATGAAAGGAGAAAAAGCCATACATTGGTTGTAAGCAACATTTGGTGTTGCTTTGAAAAGGTCGTGTGGGTTTAGGGAGAATCAAGTTTGGTTTGTTTCACTCAGATTCTATGCCATTATCACATTTCAAAATACATTTCTATACTTTCTGTAGTCAGAAGGCTTCCTATGCACAGGGTTTGCAGGTTTCAAGTGCAGCAGCTTCTCAATGGGTGAAATGGTGTTGAGCACAGAGAGAAAATGGATTTACGGATTGGAATAGAGCAATAAAAATACAGAATTTCTTCTGCTATGGATCTGAAGTTGTAAAGTCTATGTCTGGTGCTCATTTATGTCTATTATCTGTAACGTTCAGAATATTCAAGAGGTTTGCTTGAAAGTTACTGAATGCTTGGAAGTGCTAGAATAGCAAAGCTGATATTCTTTCTTTTGAAGAAAATATTATGAGATCTTTCTCATAAAGAAACTAAAACCTTCTGCCCCAGATCTGAAATGGACTTTGTATTTGTACTGGACTGTAACAAATACAAGTGTGCTAAAGAGAAAAACCTAAAAAATGAGTTTAAAAAAAATGCAAAATTATATAATATTCCAAATGTCCTAAGTGACAAGACTAAGACCATCCCAGAAATGGATGGTTTACTCTCAGTTTTGTGGAGAATTTTTCCAAGTACTGAAGTGCTGCAGATTTTTTTTGTTCCATATTGATGTGACACTCCAGCATATTCTCTGTTGATGGCCCACACCTGTTTTTCAAGGCTGCTGGAGACTGGCCTTTGGCTATGGGTAAGGCAAGTCCTGTTTTCCATTTTAGTGAGGAACTTCAGTTTGCTACATTATTTTTTATCCTAAATGGTACAAAATAAAAATGTTTAACTTCCTGAACAATTCTACTTCTGGAGAAGAATGGGCCATAGCCTTCCAAGCTTATTTGCTCCCATATTAGTCTGTAGTGTTGTGCCATCAGTGAAGGTGCTGTGTCAAAGGAGAGCTGAAAATGTAGGAAGACTCTACTCCTTAGATCATCCAGAACTAATAAAAAACATTATGTTCAAGTTGAGAGATACCAACTTTTTATTATATGTAATGTGCCAAAGTTGAGGATTTTTGCAGATCTCTCTTAAAATAGCTTCTATTCTAAAGTAATTTTGTTTTTAAATTCTTTTAATCTCTATGAATATTTCCATTTAAATGGTTTAAGGAACTCTAGAAATACAGAAAAGTGAAAAATTTGCTGTCTGTTTGGAGCATCTTTTTGTAGACACTGCCCTGTAAACTGAGACAGACCTGTAAAATATCTCTTCAAATGGAGTACTCACATTTTGCACTTTGTTTCCAGTCTTTTGCAGATGAGCTTTTGATACTCACCTTGTTTTACAGGCATTATGAGATTGGAGGGAACTGTTTTGATTTGTTGTAGCTGGATTCAAGTTAAAAGGGATATGAAATTGCAGTTTTTCTATATTAGTGAAGAAATCTGTCACCTAAGTAAAATTTTGTGTGAATATGTTACATTTTGGGTGTTTGGAAATATAATGTTTTTGAAAGGTAACTAACTGTAAATGCTTTTGCTTCTAGTTCCAGTAGCTTTGTGAACTTCTTTTTAATTTATAAACTAAGTTAACCACTGCATTTCTGGACAGAGTAATTTTCTATATTTTCTGTGTTCGATAGGCTTCCTATGCACAGAGTTTGCAGGTTTTAAGTGCAGCAGTTTCTCAGTGATACCGATCCATATACTGGATTGTGCATTGCAGTGCTTCTAGAACGAGTATTATTTTCCAAAGATAAAATCTTTGTCTGAAATTGATGCTGCTTCTCTAATAGTGTAACTGCGTGGAAGAAAATTTCCTTTTGATTGTGAGAGTCCCTTGAATGCTCTAACTTGCACTGTGTTTGGATAATGAACACAAGTTCTTTTTGTTAGCCCTGCTTTTTAAAAACATGATGAAAGGGAACCAAATTAGTTGCTTGGTATGTGCAAGAGAGAAATAGGGAAATTGTGTTTACTTCAGACAGTTTACAGCCTCTAAAGAGGTAATAAGAAATAATTATTAATAATAACAGTTCAAAAAAAATGAATATGTATAAAACTTTGTTCTTGATTATTTAACTGGGCTAATTTAAAGAATTTTGCAGAGGCCTACAGCTGTGACAGGCAGAATATATGGGCAATAATTATTTTAACCCAGTTTAATGTAGTTGCCTGAAGAGTAGATCAGGCTCACACGTTTGGCTGCCTAAATTTACAGAGTCATAGAAGAAACAGAGTACTTTTTCTATTTTGTTCTGTTTTGTTTCAGCTGTGGGTTTTTCAGCTTTATCAATTTGCATATATGGACCCTTCAGATGATAATCTTCCTTTTGAAAAAGTAGTTCTGTGTTACAGTATATAATGTTCTGTGCCTCAGAGACATAAATATGTTTATACCTCAGTAGACACAGCAGGTCTGGTTTGTTCAGCCCTTTGCTAAGTCTAGTATTACACAGAGTAGTATTTAGCTTTCTCAGTTTTTCAGCTGTAGGCTTGGGGGGCACACTCTAAAGTACAGGAAATTAAGAATAATTTGTCTGGGTATCTACTCAGTGTATCATAGAATCATGTAATAGTATGGGTTGGAAGGGACTTTTAAAGGATCTTATCTGCCCCCTCCTGCAATGAATAGGAACATTTTCAAATAGATCAGGTTGCTCAGAGCTCCTTCCAACCTGACCTTGAATGTTGTCATCTACCACCTCTTGAGCAGCCTATTGCCGTGTTTCACCATCCTTATTGTAAAAAATTGCTTCCTTATATCTAGTCTAAATCTACCCTCTTTTCTAAACAGTTTGTCCCCATCTTTCTTATAGGCCCCCTTTAGATACTGGAAGGCTGCTGTAAGGTCTCCCCCAGAGCCTTTTCCAGGCTGAATAACCCCAAGCTCTCTCAGTCCATCCTCACAGGAGAGGTGCTCCAGTTCTCTGATCATTTTTGTGGCCCTTCTCGGGACCCGCTGCAACAGGTCGATGTCCTTCCTGTGCTGAGGACGCCAGAGCTGGACACAGTGCTCTAAGTGGGATCTCTCCTGGGAGTAGAGGGGCAGAATCACCTCCCTTGACCTGCTGGCCAAACTTCTTTTGATGCAGCCCAGGATATGGTTGGCCATCTGCAAGTATACATTGTCGACTCATCTCCAGCTTTTCATCCACCTGGATGACATCAGAGGCCTCTTTAAGTTGATTTTTAAAGTGTGGCTAAGGATGTGATGCCACATAGCTTTGTGCCACAGAATAATTTGTCAGAATTATGTAATTTTGATGGACCAGTGAGACAATTTGCTTACTATTAAGATTTTAGGAAAGCATTGTGCAAAACTCTTTCAGTCCTGGTGTATTAATAAAAGCTGAAGTACCACAGCATTCCAGAGACTTCAGTACCTTCTACCTTTCATGGGAGTGCTATCCTTTGTCAAATTTTGACTGTAACCAAGAGCTTAATGTTTTCTGAATTCAAGGGGGCTAGTGTTTAGCGCAGATCAGGGAATTGGATAATTTTTTCTGAATAGCCATCTCAAATTAGCTTACTTCTTGCTCATTAAGCATATTTGTGAATTTTTTGGCGGTGTGCCTTTATCTTAATTTTTATTGTTCAGATATAAAATACTACAATAATACACAGGAGCTGTAGAATTAAAATTACTTTTCTTGCTGTTGTGAAATAATAATTTTATCGCAGTACTGATGAACACATTATGAAAATAAGATCACTGTATATATGTTAGTATTTCCTTCTGAATGAAAACCTGTGTTTTTTAAAGGTATTATCTTTAGAGACTTAAGTAAGAAAAACCAAAACATTTTTAATTAAGTTTACTAAAGTCAGTGTGATATCAGTAAAACTAAGGAGGAAGTGATTTCAATAGAGCTACTATCTTTCAACTTCAGGTCTTACAGCAGAATACTGCTTTATAGTATTCTTGGGTGTTGTAATTGATACAGTCAAAAATATCAGTTGTGGTTATTGCTGCTGTTCGTCCAGCAGGAGGAGTACAATTGCTGCTAGAAGTCAAGGAAATGGTGATTAAATTGGCTATGTGAGATCCTAGCAGAAGAAAAATAGAGAATTTGATAAAACAGCATATAAGTTCCTCTGCTAGCTTTGGTGATTTTTAGAGGCTAAGACCAGAATGTTCTTAATTTTGCATCTTCATTAAAAAACATCAAGGTTAGGAATGCTATATCTTTTAGGAAGTATTTGATCTTGTGGATAATGAGAAGTGAAGAATAAATACTAGTCTTCTCCTGACTACATAGTAGCTCTCTGCATGTCTCTGCTGGCACAGATTCTAGACACAGCTGGTGAAATAGAAGCAAAAGTAAATGCTTTGTCAGTATATTCTACCTGATTCATAGAAGGCTTTTAATCTTTTCAGCAAAAGAAGTCTTGCTGATACATTCTGTTTGCTAGAAATGTTGCTAGAATGATTGTCATAGCAAAACCCACTGCCATATAAAAACCTAAACCCCTTTTTAGTTTTATTTTGTTCCTGGTTCTGCAGTTATCTATTGTATATTATGAAAATATTGTTACTTAAATAATTTTTGAAGTGTTCTGAGCTCTCTTGGTAGAAAGGGAGGAACATCACAGCAATATCAGGCTGCTGTGTCTGAGACTTAGCCTTCCCAGTTCCAAATTAAAGATGTTGGGAAGTACTCATTAGACTTTTTGAGAAGATTATTTACAGTGATGCTTATTTCAATATTATGTATTAATTAACATTAATTAAAATCTGGAAATATGTATAATCCAAACTTCATTTATATTGTAAAGAGAATCTAAAAGAAACCTTTTCTCTTTGGGTCATGGAATGACCTAAAAGATGTGAGAGTTTTTACGAAAATTTTTGCATCAAATGTTTCCTTCTCAGTGTTCTGCAAAACTGACAACCTTTCTCTCCTCCTGTATTCCTCGCCTCCTCTACTCATTTAGTATACCTGAAATAGTTCTGAATCAAAAAATGTTTTATATAAGCATCAGTTTTTATTAATAATAAATGTTTCTACAAAAGGCTTNTTTCTACAAAAGGCTTATTAGAATGCAGCTTGTGTTCTGTGAATTAACCTTTTTTTTTTTTTAAATGAGGGTGAACTTTTTCCCTTGTACCTCTCCTTCCTCTTTCTTTCTGCAAAATCTGCAGTCTGTATTTTTGTTTTGCATCTTGGAATCCAACAACCTGGCTTTGTACTGTTTTCTGCACTGGTTTTATGATAGCCAGGTTAATAGACTGAATTAATCACCAGACTGGGATAGACATTCTGGTCATTTTCAACTGAGAACAGGCAGACAGGTTAGCATGAGGAATCCCTTAGCCAAAAGAAAGATGAAGTGTCTTAATATATGTTGTTAGTTTATTAATTTCTGTGCATATCGTATTTCTGCAAATAATCAAGATTGAATGAATTGAGTCTTACATTGTAATTGAAA
>VXBJ01005177.1:86936-101850 GCA_013400055.1 Nycticryphes semicollaris
TTTTTTTTTATGAGTATAGAATTGGTGAGAATAAGCAGTGCAGTCATTTTGAGGAAATCTGCTTGGGAACAACTGGTCAGACTTCAAATGAACAAAGCCAAATCTGTTCAGTGAGGTTGTGCTTAGTCTGCAAGTTGTGTCAAAAAATCTTTCTGGGCAAATGATTTTTGATTGTCAGTGTTGTAGCTGGGGATTTGCTTCCTCCATGAGCACTTACTGACAGCTTTGGCTAGCCAATGGAAAAGGCAGAAGCGAGGGCAGCAGGTGAGTGAGTAGTTTCTTTGTAGGGTCCCCAAAGTCACACCTACGATGCACAGAGCAGGGAACCAGAGAAACTGGGTGCACAGCGTGGGAGACATTCACGTCCTGCAGAAGCAATAAACTGTGATCGCTAGGAGACAGCACTGTTCCTGCTGTGTACTGTGCTGCAGTTACTCTTCAGCATTTAACCTTCCTGTATAAACTAAGCATATTTTATCTGAAATGGGTTCTATTTAATATAATGAGTTAATGATGGAACTCAGCTTAACTTAGTATAAGTTATGGATCAAAAATTATTTAACAGCGGAAACACAGTCATCGAAGTGTGATAGTGCAGACCCGAGGTTAATTTGAAAGAAAAATACTTGAAGGCATAGAGATGCACAGTTAAAGTTATCAGCTTATATTAATTTCTCCATAGCTGTTAATTTCAGTGATTGCTGAAGCTGCCCAGAGATGTGTGCAAGGGCAGTATAGAAAAGCATGGGTCATTTGAAAAAGGTGAAGCAGAGCAGCTCTTACTTGTGCTTGTACAGGAAAGCAGGTAATAAACGTTTTCTTGGTTCATGCTCCATGCTTATTTGCAATTTAACATCAAGCCAAGATCAGTTCCACAGCTCCTGGGTAAAATCTAATTTTAAATAATAGAGCCAATCAGCATTGCCTCTCTGTTATCTAAACTTTGGCTGATAGATAGTGGTGTCAAATGATTCCAGCAAGTTCAGATTTGTTGGGGTTTAATGTTATTATTTACCTGTATTCCAAATCCTGAAAAAACTGTACTTTTGCAAAGAAATATAAAATCAGCTTTTACCAAACTTTGACCGATTTGTAGCAAAACTTCCTGATTCTACATAAGATAAACTTCCTTGGCCATCATTATATAATTTTTCAGAAACCAAGCCAATAGTTTCTGTTTTGTCTAAGTAATATAAAGCTAAGGCTAACTTTCTTTCCAAGCATATTAAAAGATCCCCAGTTGTCAATCGTTCAGTATCTTCTACATACACAGAATTTGTTCTGCTTACTGTCAGTCTCACAGAAGCAACAAAACCGCCAGTTGTTTGTCCTCATTTAGCATTATCAATAATAAGGAACTGGGTGCTGAAATGTCAACTTTTTAATTGTTTATGATTGATTTCCACAGTCTGATGGCTCTGCTCGTATGTAAATGATTGGAATGTAGCATGCATTGTGAAGTGTGATACGTACCCTTGGTCAGAGCACTCGTGCTGATTCTTCATGATTACAGAGGTTTATCCTTTTGCTGCTGCAGCAAGATACGTAAAGTTGATCTTTGTATACAGCATTTCTATAGGCAGAGTTACTCTTTACTAGAGTTAAGTGATAGCTGACGATCCATAAGAATGAGCAGAAGACTTTTATTAGGATATTAAGGGGAAATACTGGCATTTTCTCCTCTCTGATAAATTTTTTCAGAAGTCAAAAAATGTTATCCAACTGAACATGGAATTATTCCTGATATACTACAGCATCTTTCTGGAACAGGGCAGTAGCTAAAACAGGAAAGCAAAGCAGTATATTATGAGGTGCAGGTGAAATATTCTGCCATGTGTGCTGGCATTTTCCAGAATTCAGTGGTGATGTGCATGTGGCTGATTTGTGCCTATCATTGCATAATTCCCAGTGCTTCTGTCAATAGATTCATTATGTAGAGGTTCTTTAAGGAAAAAAAAGACTTATAATCTGCTGTTTACCGTGCTTCATGTATGTTGAACAGATACGAGGATGCTTGGAAAAATTGTGCTCTGGTAAAAATAAAACGTTTGTAACTTGTGTCACTTGCACAGAGAATGTTCTTAAGGCTGTACTGCCCGAGAAAGTGATTAATAGACCAGGGTACCTAATATGCAGTAGCGTCTCTAAGTCTGTTTACCACCTCTCATACTGGGATGTCACTGTGAGGATATCATTAGCACGAGGCTACTCCTATCTCATCTGGAGGTCCAGGAAACCAAAGAGCAAGGGAGGTAACTTCCTACAGTGAGAGAACAGCTGGTTAGCAAAACCTGTCCTTGGAGGAACTTTTGACATGAATTGTTTAAATGAAGAGGGGAGCAGCTGAGGTGGTCTCTGTATATGAGATTAGTGCTTTCTCCCTAGAAACTAGCATATGTGAAACACACTTCAAGCAGAAGGGGCACATGGCTCTTGTCATCTTCCTCCTCCAGTTGTTTTCCCCAAGCTCTGTTTGCCTTTACTCTCATCATCATCCTGAATTTTAATGCTTCTTCCAGCATCTACCTGAGATTGTTCTTGGGGAATGTTTATTTAGAAGCACTGGAAATAGAGGTATCTGGCTTCTCTGTAATTCAGAAGTCTCTGAAATTTGAGATCCTAATTTAGGAACCTTACGATCCTGAAAAGCTACTCTTAAAATCTCAACATAACAATTAGTCTTCTTACTTAAAATTTTCATGTTTCTATAGAATTGGGTGTAAGAAATCAGATTATTCACCCATGAAGAAAGCACTATCTGATGTAATTTCTAAAATGATCATGTATTTATATCGAAGGCCTGGTTATCTTCCGTGCTTTTCCAGTGCTCTTTTCCCTGTCATTCCTTCATTGTAGTGCAGATTTAAATTTTATGTTCCTTAACTGGAAATGAGCCTGTATTCTTACATTCTCAAGCAGCATGATGTTTTTTAATGATTCTGCTGGAGAAGTAAACGCAAGCTTAGCATAAAACAGTAAGCTAAAAAAACCAAAAAGCAATAAAAGATTTTCGTCAGTTGCACCCTAAAAAATCTAAATGTTCTCCTACTGAGAATAGCACTTTTTACTTTTTTTTTTTTTTAATATTGATTCAGACTACTTCTTGCTGCTTGTACTCCCACAAGCAATTATTCCGCTTTGCCTGAACTGCTCCAAGATAGCAAGCTAGCTCTAGTGTAGACACTTTGAAACGCCGTGAAGGTGGAGAGGTGTTTTTTTATTTGGTGGTTTGTCATAAATACTAAAGACACTATTTATAGGTAAATCAAAATTTTTCTTTAGATAGATAGTTCAATTTCAGAAAGTTTTTAAATTTTCCACAAAAAAGATCCAAAACATCCACTGGCTTGTGCTGCTATTCCCTATACCTATTAATGGCATGGTATTGCAATAGCAGATGCAAAGTTTATCTAGAAAATAATTTTTTACGCTTAACCTAGAAGAAATTCTTGAGGAGAACATATCTGTGTTACTCAGTTTTGTTTCTAGTTAGTTTTATTTCCAGTATTTTTTTCCTGTAGTTATCCTTATAATATTATTATGAAATAATAAAATGCAATTGGAAGCTAAATCAAATGGAATCCAGAAAGTTGTTTGCTTTCTCAGGATGCATTTTCTTGTCGTGTTTTTTTAAGAATCCTCTCTTATTTGATACTTTTATATGTAACAGATATTTGTTTTCTTTAAAAATGCATAAAAATCCTGTTTATTCATAGCAAAAAGCATAAATTTACCTAGAAAAAGAAGAAGAAAGTCTCCTTTGTCAACTACAGATTGCTGCTGATTTATAATTGTAGGAGGTAAAGAGCTGCAATTCAGGCTCTTTTTAAAAACGTGGGACTGTCAGGAAGCTTGAGTATATATTAGTACTAGGCTAGCGCTGGCATTTGCATTTCTCTCACTCATATTCCATTTTTGCTTTAAGAAAGTATTTCTTTATGTCCTTCACGTCACTGCAAGAGGTTAATTATGTGAAAAAACAGCTTTTCTGTTCATACAGTAAGATCCTTACATTGGTTCTGTTTGGTCTAAAAGGCATTACTGTAGAATAAGTAATACATAATATTACTTTGTTTTTTAAACAATGGGTTGTCTGATTATTTTGATATTTCTTCATATCTAGTGAGGTTTATAAACTGCACCAGACACTAGTAAGAAGTTTTCAGTTTGCTGACCTTTTTTAGTGCTGGTACCTCTGCAAATGTGAGGTTTTCTTCCTCCCAAGGTCTGTGTTCTTTATTTTGTTGGCTGCCACCTGTCTGAAGCAATCAGCCACTTCTTTCTCTTCCTCAGTACAAAAGGAAAATCCCGTCTTCCCATGGATGGTAGAAGGTAACAGGATAATCAGTTCAGCAGTGATCCTCTGATGTCATTGTGGGAGTCTGTAAAAGCGGATTATCTGTGACCCAGATAAAATAATTAGAAATTACTTGGACACTTACAAATAACTGATCTACTAATCTCATTTCCAAAGTTGAAAAAGGCTTGTCTCTCAACGTAACACTACCAGATGTTTCCGCTAAACAGCATCCTTTGTATAGACTAATCTGAACCCTAATTTTGAAGGATTACCTTTGATTGTTTTTTATTTCAAACACTAAACAGTTTGTGTTTTCATTTTTCCATATGTTCAAACAAACTATTTACATGGAATTAAAGAAATGTTCTTCATTTTTCCACTGTAGTCCATCAGATATGATTTTATGTGATTTTTCTTTGTTAATATTGGATAGAAACACTTTTCGTTATAATTATTTAGTAATTAACTTGTTTCTCTGTGGCAGACCTATGTAATGGATGGGCTTTTATAAGTTTAACAGATAGCATGTGGTCTTTGTGCAAGGTAGTGGATGTATTATCATAAACTAAGTGGACAGTGACTTTATTAATTTAATTAATGCTGCCAGGGTTTCCTGTTAATTAACTGTTTGAATGGTGTACAGTGATATGCCAATATCCTGGTGCATCAGTACAGTGTGGATGTGGTAGAGAGAAATTTCCCTTTATTTGCTTTGGGGAGGATGGAAGGGAAAATAGTTGAACGGTTGGTGTTCAACAGCTTGTGCCTGCACAGTATGATGCCTAACACATAATATTTTCCCCTTAGAAGCGTTTAGAAATGTTGATATTTAAGTGCTATGTTTTAGTATTGTTGAAGTGTTTCTCCTTTTCACCTTCATCTCACTAGCTATTTTTTGTTGTTCTTGTAAACAGATTAATTTCCACATGACCTTCTGGAACTTACTGATTCATGTATTTCAACTATTTTACTTAAGTGTGTCTGTACTTAACAGGGAGTTTCTAGTAAGGAACATCATTCATTTTGGTCAGGGCTTCACTTCTTCTCAAAAGGACAAAAACTCCCTTTTAAGGAAACTGGAAAAAGATGGAAAGTGGACAAATGAATTTTCTTATATATTTGTCCCAAAGGAACGTTTTTAAGCACTTAATTTTCTTCAGGCACTGGAACAGCCTGCCCAGGGAGGTGGTGGAGTCGACATCCCTGGAGGTATTTAAGAAACGTATAGACGTGGCTCTTCAGGGCATGCTGTAGTGGCCAAGATTATTGGTTTGTGGTGGGGTGTTGTGCGTGGGGTTGTGGGTGTGGGGTTTAGTTGGTGGGGTGGCTTTTTTGGTTTTGTTTGTTTGGTTTTGGGTGGTTTTTTTTTTTTTNATTTGTAATAATATCTTTAATCAGATAATCTATTAAATGCTATTTTGATTAGTGAAATACTAAGGGCTTTTCCTGTTTTTTTCAAACATGGCAGAAATGTAATCAATGAACTATATTAATCCTCATAATTAAGTTTAGCACAGAAGGAATGAGGATTGGAAGGGGAAATTAGGATTCCCAGGCAAATGTGTTCTTTACCTGGCTATAATAAAATGTATGATGTAAAGTAATTGTACAGGGAGAGCAAAAGTTATACAAACTGCAAACCCAAATAGTAATTTGAAATTAGGAAAGTAACGGAAAATAAGTTTATATTAACGTTGTCTGTTTGTATCTTCCCTGTTACTCTTATCCTTTTGCCTTTTCCTGTCTCTACCTTTAATCTATCTGTAGGTAAATCTCCTATTAGAAGACTGCATAAAGTCCTATAAACTAAATTGTCAGGAATTAGTGATGTCCTGGTCTTTGAGTGGGATTTTGTTAACTGTATGAAGTTTTCTGTATCTTTTACTGTATTTTTTTCAAATAGACTAGCAATTTAATTTTTAATTATTGTATTCTGATAGTCTCAAACACCTTCTTACCATAAAAATAAAATTTTAGTTTATTTAAAAAACCCCTTCTGTGACCTATTAAAAATGTAAGAATAAATTTGAGTGCAAGACACAGTATGTGACAAAAGATCTCCTCTGTTTTATTTAGATAACTATATGATTTTAGGTAAAGTGGGAGTACTTTTATTGAAATTAATATTTACAATGTTATTAAGGAAAAGCATATGTTAGAAAATTTAATCAAAGGTATTTTATCCTGTGCAGAGTGTCAAAAATATCATGCCAAAGATATCCGTTGTTCATGCAAGGAGGAAGTCCTTTCTAAACAGTAACAAAGTACCTTTAACCAATTGAAAACAAGTAGCTATAATAGTGATGTTTGAGCATTCTGGGGGCTTTAGTACATTTTGTTTAAATGTTGCTCATCAACTTTAGGCATCAGAGCATTAAAATGGCTTCTGTGTGAGGGAGGTCAACAGCTAGCCTTCCTAAGCATTTTTTCCTTAATGTTTTTGTCTTAAGAAGGTATTTCCAACTATCAAGAAAAATAACAGGTTTTGTCGTGTGTCTTGCTGTCATGCAGCTGACAGCACCATGGATTTGAAATAGACTGAAGAGGTCGGTTTGTTACCATCTTCTTTGTAGATGTGTTCCTAGTTTGTTATCAGAGATTTTCATTAAATCTTTTCTCATATCTGCCAAATACATTGGAAATAATTTTAACTAAATTCATCAGAGCATAGAGGAGTGTAGGAGTATTCCCTAGATATAACACAGGTTCATTTTTCATTTTGCATGCAAGTTTCTGATTTAGGGATTTAAAGTTCAAACTGAGCTATTAATTTTCAGGCTGAACCTAATTCTAATTGATGAAGTTAATCTTATGTGAGAAGTCTAGATCAAGAAAACAATCCTAAAAGGTGGCCAGATGTAAACTGAAAATGTAATTAATGCCAAAAAAGAAAATTTCTGAAACACAAAGTGTTCTTTCTATGGATTGTTTAGTATTATTACTCACCTGTCATTTACATACACACAGTGAAAGAATGTTAGGTAGGAGGAAGAAAAAAGTGTGTTGTCCAGATAGGAGATGTGTTGTCTTGCAGTTTTGTATAAAAGCAATGGCTGCAAATCCAGGGAAGTCTTGCAAGTTTTGTTTGGTTTTTTATCATACTTTCCTGCTGAGTCTTATATACTGAGTATTTGAAAGTACTAGGAAGCATGGCATAACACTTACTTTCTTCTATTCCAAGTATTAAATAGAGCTGTATTGATTACGTGTCACTTTAAGCAAACACAGAAGAAAAATGACCCAGGGATTGTGGCTCCATGCTCTGGAGTTAGTCCTGAGACTTATAAATTACAGCCTCTCCTTTAGAAAACATGAATCAGTAGCAGGAAAATACTCTTTCCATGTGCTTCTTCCATGATAAATTATTTCATGATGAATGGCATCCTGTAGCACAGTTTTTTAAATAGTACATGTGATCTTTTTTTAAAAAAAACTTTTTTTCAGGCAGCTGGTTATGCTAATTAAAAATATAAATGTGAAAGATATATTCTTCTTAGTCGGTAACTCAGGTGCGTTTGTTTGCAAATGAATCTGAAGTTGGTCTGCAGAGTTTAGTCAGTGCTCGTACATAATGTCTCTTCCTCTCCCTACAGCCTTAGCTGTGGCAGTAGCTCACTTCACTTGGAGTAGAGAAGCTGCTCTTACAGACTTGTAGTAAGTCCTCAAAGCAAAAAAACCCATTCCTCATTCCCTTGGCAGAATCTTAACACCTTGCCCTTCTCCTCTTGTTTTAAACTGATGCGTTGTTAGTGATTGTTGCGTTTTTTTCCCTCTAATTTAATTCTTCTTTCTCAGTAAAGTACGATTTTATTTTTTTCCTACTTGCTTTAAGGTGCTTATCAGTGGATGTGTATCTCTGAACAACCAGATGCAGGAAACAAGAGTTGCTTCCCATCTGGATGATGACATTGGGGGTCCAGATGACCCATCATGTGAAATTAATCAGTTTTGGGTTAGCCAATTTTGTCTTGTATGCAATTTTAAATTTTACAGGATTTTTGGCAATAGAGATTATTAGGAATCAATAGATGTGCCGTGTTTGCTCATACTCAGTTACTTTCAACTTTTGGATGAGTGCCAATTCTCAAAAAGATTTTAACATCAGCATTAGCTGCGAGTCTGGGGAAAAAATAATCTTAGTAGAGTTCTATTTGTATTAATAGTAATCCAAGCTGATAGTAGACGCAGACACCCAAAGCCTCTTAGGCTCAACACAGTAATACTGATGTTGTAGCAAAACCTTGGGATACATCAGATGCATAATTAAGAGAAATGATATTCAAGTTGAAAGCCATTTGTGAGATGTGTTAATCAACAGAACACCTTGTTATTCAGAAGAATGGTGCTTATCCTGGTCATCCTGTCTCAAAAAGAAGAAATATTGGTTTGTCTGAGAAGAAAGCCTCAAATTACAAGTCAAAACTCAGCTGTGGTCTTCTCCCTTTCCTTCCTCTCCTATCTCCAGGGGGTCTACTAAGTTTCCTGGGGTGCTGTGAAATTTCACTTTCATGCAAAAAAGGTAAATTGTTTTACTCTCGAAAGTACATTTCGAATGAGCCCAGCTGTTTGGCAGCAGTGTTGGGGGAGGGAAGCTGTGAGGGGAATTTGGGTTCTTAAATTCAGTCACCAGCACTTGTTAAGCAGCTACACTTCAGAGTGGTGCTTCCTCCCATTCCCTCCAGCCCTAGTTCACAGCTTTTAAAATGTCTTTTTTTTTTTTTTTTTTTAATTCTGAAAAAGTATCCCAGAAGCAGAGGATTCACTGCTCAGTCCCACTTCCTTTACTGTAAAGCAAAAGTATTCTGAAGTAAATGTTGGCATTTTAATGAAAGAAGAAAAAAGGAAGGAAGGGAGGATTTCCTTTGACTTCCTATCCAACTAAAATCCTTAGTATGTTTTCAAGGTGTGGAAGCTTGTCAGTCTTTTCTTGCAGTCATTTTCTGCAGTTCCTGTTTTAGTGCTTTCACTTAGTTCATTAATTTAATGGGTTATATTTTTGAGGGCAGCAGACGTTTATGAGCATCTTTCAGGTCCTCATAGCATGCCATGATAATTAAAAAGAAATACAGCCCCCAGTTCCCAACATGGAAATTCCTCCAAAAATTTAAATTCCATTAGGGAGCAGTACAAATGTATGAATGAGCAAACTGTGGAGAAACGTAGCAAAAAGCCATATTTAAGGTATTATTTTGTGATGTTACTTCTGCACCCAAAGCTGTTTTAAGGCTGCTTTTATGAAATGATAGCATAAATCTTTGATAGTTAGAAATCAATTGTAATCTGTACTAGCATGCTACTGACTGTTGTACAAAAAATCATTAGCAATTATTGCTTTCAAAGATACCAATATTATTTTGTACTATTGGGTAGGCAGCTTGGAGTTGACTGGAGGATATTTCCTAGAGCTGAGGTATTTTTGTGGTTACGGAGGAGCTATAGCATTTCACGAAAATGCTGTTGCAACCTCACCCAACTGTCATGGACGTAATTTGTGCACACTTAGTTCTTTTTATTCAGAAAGCCACGTGCAATTTTCTGTGGTCAGAAATGGTGGTGGTTGTTCTGACCAGAGTTGGAGAAAAAGTTGGCCCAAGGAAGCAGACTGTCCCTTGGCTGTACTATTTAGGTCCTCCCCTAACAAGGAGAAGGGCTTGTGTCTTGTGTTGCTTTCCTGCCACCTGTGTCAGGGGAGGGGCAATATGCTGGACAGGCCAAGAAGTTGCAGAGGAGTAGGGGCTTACCTTTGAGAAGTGAAAGAATAGACAGTATTTACAGGCTGCTGCCCCCACTCCCGTCCGCCCTCACTACTGTGTGGTTGTTCAAATCCACCCAACGATGGGGCCGGGATGGCTTATGTTGTCTGCGGTGGGCATGCCCTCTCTGCAGAAACAGGCAGGAACTTGTACATCCTGGTGGGTTGGTGTGAGAAGAGGGGACTCCTATCCTTTTGCCATAATGCGTCTGGCATTCAGCTGGGTAGGTCATGGGCAGAATTGAGATTTTTGCTTTTTAGCATGTGGTAAGGCATCTTGTGCCAAAAGTCATCAGAGCTGGGAAGTGGATTTAGGAGGACAAAATCTGGGAGAGGAGTTGAGGCCACACATGTCTGGTGAAGCAGGGAAGCAGCTTCCTGTACGTTATTTCCCTCTCATGAGGGAACCTTTCCCCTCCAAAGCTTTATGAAAGATGGTGGCAGAATCCCAGCAGTGTCTGCGCTGAACTGGATACACTGATGGCAGGAACAATCAAGGAAAACAGTATGGTTTTGTTGCTGGGTAGTGTTTCCAGATGACAGTGAAGTCACAGCCTAATTAAACCACAGCCCTTGTGTCTCTGTATGGGTGGGACATTAGAGTCTAGCTTTTGGTTTCTTTCAAACGCTAGTGTAATCTGACAGGTGCATTATGTGCATGCCTAAATCAATGAACAGCAATGGGAAATACCAAGCTGCCATGGAAAGGAGATGGAACCATGAGACATATTTCAGTTACTGTATTTTAGACCTTGTGATTGATTTTGGGACATAATGAACTATGAATGTGCATTGGAAATGCCAATACTGGTGGAATGAAAGTGACACTTGCAAAGCACGCTTTTTTTGTTAAATATTTTGTGCAAAAGTGATAAAAAAGTACTATTGTTGGTAGTTTTAAAAGTTGTATTTGGGGAGAATCTAAGCTTGCATTGATTTGTTGATTATAAAACCTTGTGACTCGTGAGACTGATCATGTTCAGAAAAGTAAACTATGAGTTTACTGCTAGCTGCAAGGGTGCCTTCACTCTGCACATTATTTACTTTTTTGTTATACTTTAAGAGAATAGTTCTTATATTTAGTATTTACCTGTAGAGACTATGGAAATTGATGGTATATTCCCAGTGGTGCTGGTTGCATTATAATACTCATGATGATAACTATTTTAANNCTGCTTTTCAAGATACTACATCTCTTAATAGTTGCATTTTAGTAAAGTTTCCTGTGGTTATCTTGGTGGACTACTCCATGTCTGGAAGGGGTGCTTGTGAGAAGTATGGCCAAGATACTGTGTTTTACTCTTTAGCGTACCTTACATTGCTTCTAAATGTCCTGCGAATTAATTGTAATATCTGAATTAATTTTAGCTGTAATAATGCTGTAAGGTTTTGTTGACCTTCTGTGGTATGTGCTGTCATAATAGAACACACAGTATAGTTTCACATCATATTTGTAAAAATCATTTAACAGACGGAGGAAATTTGTGCATCTAATCTCACAGCTGTTTAATATGGAGTATGAGTAACATGTAATTTATAGACTAATGCCAAAGCAGTGTAAAATAAGAATTTATTGCCTGGTTTCTTTAGTTGCTTTCATAATGACATTTTAACAGTTTAGGAATGTAAATTTTCATTACTTTTTCATTGTGTTTTCTTTTCTTCAACAGGACACTACAAGTATAGAAAAAATGTCAAACTGTTGTGAAGACATGTAAGTGCCGTAAAATTTCTACATGTATTTGCCGAAAAGCTAAAGGAGTAGCTGTTGGGTTTTTTTTTTTTATTTATTTTGTGTGAGAGAGAAAAGGAACTGAGGGCACTTTTCTAAGATTATTTTGCATGGTACTCTGCCCTGTACTTTTTATCTCTAGCAACAGCTCACTTGTCTTTTCATTGCGGTTGTGCATAAAGTAGCCTCATGTTATTCCCATTCCTTCCCTATCCAAAGCCAGTGGAACTGTATATTCTTTCAAAAGCACAGATCAAAAGGCACTTTCTGCTGTGTCTTGACATACATTTCATTGATTTGGAGGTTCTCCTCTGCTTCAAAAGTTGCCTTCAATTGATTGATGACACAGATAGTTTCTGTTCTCCAAAGTTAAGTCTCAGCTGCGTGCTGTAATGAGAGAAAAGCTGTATTTGTGATGCTGGGACACAATTCATCAGAGTCCAGTAATGGATCCCCAGCCAACCTGCATTGTTCTAGCTGACTGAAGTGCACCGTGGGCGTGCTGTCTTTCACTAATAATGCTGTCTTCTGTAGATCAAGGCCCCGAAAGCCATGGCAGCAGACCTTCTCAGAAGTTTTTGGCACCCACTGGAAGATCCTGTGGTTTATTCCTTTCAGGCAGAGGCAACCACTACGAGTTCCCTACCACTTTGCCAATCATGTCTGAACAGATGGATGGTGGGCACAGATGGGTCCTCCATGCTGGAAGTGCGTTACAGGTTTTATGATAATGGGACTGTGACAGTCTTCAAGTCAATTAAAATCCTCCCACCAATCGTAGGTATCACGATGTGCCCCAGGCTTTATTTTAATAGTGGTCTTGATTCTGTTCTGAGATTAATACAAGTTATGTGTTTAACTTTAGGCATATCTGCTTTCAAATTAGCTTTCCAAAAGGATTTCTTTTGTCTTTGAGGTTAATAACAAAACCAAATGACTGGAATACATTCTTACACTATTTGTTTGATACTGCCTCTTTTGATTATGGTTTTGCTTTTTTTTTTTTTGGTAGGAAACACTGAAGTTTACATTGATTGTTAGCTTTCCCACTAAGTGTCTTATTCTGCCTTGAATTTTTTTAAGTGTTTTTATCAGTAGGTCTATCTTTTTTCAGCTACATGTGTTTAAAATTCCCTGATACTGCCATTTATTTATGATATACAATAGTAATCCTGCAGCACCACACTATAAAAGGTCACATTTAAAACTGAGGCAGACTTGTTCCTAAGCCTTCCTCAGAGAGATTTTTATAAATATACATAAATGTATGTGGTTATATAGAGAAAACTTCCATCTTACAGCTATATTTCTGCGTAGATATGATCTTAGTGAAAAATATCCATGTCTTTATGTCAACAAAACCAGTTAAATGTTCCAGGGTAAAATGTGCAGGTAGAAAGCATATTTTCCCTGTATTCCAAGGATTTATTTGCAATAATTTAATGAAGAAGTTTTATGGTGCAAATATTAGAATAATTACTTTTTAAAAATGTAGATTTAATTAGTTGTCATAATGTACCATAAGGAAAAATATATTGTCAAGAAAGTTATAAATTTGTGTTTAGTTATGATTAGCTGGATCTGTTTGTTTATTGGAAGTATATGTGAAAATATTTTAAAATATTTATACATAAATGCAGATATTTGCTACTAACATGTATTGTAAAGATTATGAACTGATTTAATAGGGTACTAAGTTGATGTATGATAGCTTGTGGTGGGCCTTTTATATATGGAAGTAGTTAACCAAAGAAAGCATCCTTAAGATTACAGTTGGTAAATTGGCAACGATTCCCAAAGTACCGGCTCAGCTTTTGCTGCATATGGAAAAATTATGTAATTTATTATAGATCTCTGTATCTATACAAATATCAGCATGAGGTGGTTTTTGATAGTTCAGCATTTCCAGTTACACTGCTTACTGTGTTTGTTCTCCAGTCTAACAGGACTAGCATCCACCATAAACGACAGCCATGCAACAGGGTAGTAAAAGGCACAAAAGCAGGATGCAATGTGTGGAGATTGTGTCTGCAGAGAGCAGTAGTTCATTTGTGAACAGTTCATTCAAGAATAAGGGCTAGGGTGGTCCTGAGTGGCATTCATAACGAATATTTAGATCAGCTGTCTTATAATCTTAACACAGTCACTGCCAATGTTGGGTGTCTCGCCACTGACTTAACAGGTTTTGGTCATTCTTTGAATGTTCCAAAAGGTGCATCTTGAAAATCACTTGAATTTTAAACTTCTGTAAACCTTTAACATTTGAATCAGCTTTACATTCCCGCTGCTTTTAAAAATAGATGCAGTATTTTCTTCATTTAAATTTCAAGCCTAATGTTCAACCATTTTTTAACAGCACTTTTAGATGTTAGTGATGTTAGTTTAGATTTTCTTTAAGAAGGTATTGGCAGCAATATTTAAGTGAAAGGAAATGAGGGGAGTGGGTGGAAAGGCTATAGCAGTGCTTGAAATTAAAAAGAATGTTCATATGCATTATACAGTAATGGCTGTATTCTCTTTTTTTTTTTTTTTTTAAATAAGGAAAATCCACTGTGATACTCTGTATGACACACCTAGGGGAACAGTAGCAGGTTTGTTTCATGTGCCAATATTTTACCCTGTTTCATAAGCAAAATGCAGTAGCTTTTTTAAAGTTTTTCACACTAAGCAGTTATCATAGTTAGCAGATCATACAGTTCTTGTGCTTATTAAGAAAGGGGATCAAGAATTTAAGTGTTCTTCGTACATTCACTGTGGAGGCGTATTATTATCCTTTCTGTTTTCTAACGTTATTGTACCAGTTTAACTGTGTGTGGAAAACCGAATCTGTAATACCGAATCTGCTTGATGGTAGGAACCTCAGTAATAAACTGTGTAATTAACTTTTGTACGTGACACCCGGCGAAGTAACGGGACCATTAAACTTTGCCTGCTGCGTGGGGATAAAAACTAGGACGCGGCCCGAAATGATGTCAGTCCCGTGTGTTTATATTCGGGTGTTTTCAAGCGACAGAAGGGACCAGCCCCCAGAAACCAGAAGAGCTGGCGGGGCGGTGGCGGCGGTGGCGGTGGGGATCCGACCCCGATCCGCCCGTACCCCAGCCCGTGGGTGCGAAACCCCGCGCCGGTG